>RXON01001874.1:0-56491 GCA_009667805.1 Leptobrachium leishanense | reverse complement strand
GCTGATTGGTGAGTTCATTGCTAGTTCATCTAGTCTCTCATGTGTTACAGAGTGTTTGACCTACTAAAGCCTGCTTTACTTTGCCGTGTACCGAACCTTGCTTATATCTAACGATTCCACTGACTGCCTTTATCCTACGACCTTCTGCCTGAATTACCATTTATGCTGTCTGAATTAACCCTTTTGACCCCGGCTAATATTATCGACTTCGCTGCTTGCCTATATCCTGAAACCGGCTCTGGACATCACTACGCACCTGATTCTACCTATCACCCATGCACTATTGTGGATAAGGTTGTATATTTATACCTAACCCTCCACATAGTAGATGAGCCGAGTTGGTATACCTTGCACATTGGTTCCCATCATCGCCTAATCCTGACAGTATGGCATCTTTTTGCTTGAGCCATTGCGTAGACCCTGTCAGAAGTTGGTTTAACTGCCACTTCGCCAGAGAACACAGAAGGAGGAGGAGGAAGAGGTGGTGGTGGTGGAGCAGACAGACCTCATACAAGCAGCTTTCTGGAGGCGTGGTGGATGAACAAGCTCCAGCACAGAGCCCCGTCTTGGATCCCTCCCAGCTGCAATCAGAGTTACCCAGTGTGCCGTGAAGGAAATGTAACGACCCTGTCCATGCTTGCTGGACCACGTGTCTAAAGTCACATGCACCTTGCTGCTGACTGCCTTTCCCAATGACTGGATAAAATTGTCTTCCACGTGCTGGTATAGTGCTGGAATGGCCTTGCCTTAAAAGTAATGGCGTTTTGGAACCTGCCACTGTGGTACAGCACATTCAGCAAATTCACGGAAGGGAACAGAGTCCACCAGCTGGAAAGGCAGCAGCTGCAATGCGAGTAATTTTGCTAAGCTGGCATTTAGACGCTGTGCTTGGGGATGGTTGGGACTATATTTTTTCTTTCGCTGCAGCAGCTGCGGCAACGTAATCTGACTGCGTAAATCTTCAATTACTGGGATGATGTCACATTGTGTGGAAGGACCTGCTGGTACATCCATTACTGTAGCATCATCCCTGTCGGTGGAGGTTGTAGGCAATGACATGGCAGGACATACAGTGTGGGTAGAGACAGATGAGGAGGAGGAGGACCTACGCAAAGTTTTGCGCCAATGGGATGTGTGGCACTTGTTCATATGTCGCCTGAAGCACGTGGTACCCAAGTGTCCAGTGTTTATCCCACGCTTCAGCCTCATCTGACATAGATTACAATTAGCAACGGTGGGGTCTGCTGCACATTTCTTAAAGAACTCCCAGACAGCAGAGTTCCTGCGTTTGTTCTTTGAGACAACAGCGCTCTGCACCGGAGCAGCTCTGACATGTGATGCCTTGGAGTGGCTAGTGCTACGGTTGGTCACAGAGGATGTTGTGCCTTGTGTTTGCTGTGCCTCCTCCTCCCCCTCCTCCTCCTCACTTGATTCCTCAGTTCGATCAGGCACCCAGGTGGAGTCAGTGACCTCATCATCAATGTCATCTTCACCCCCTATCTCCTCATCACTGGAGCCAACTTGGCAGTATGCTGCAGCTGCTGGGGCAACATGAGTGCCAGTTATTTGTGTGTCATCACTGGCACCCCCTTCCTCTAGGTTGCTTATACTCCCTTGCTCAATCTCAGAGATTGAATCAGAGCACTGTACTTGCTGCACATCCTCAAGCAGCATGTCACTCTCATTGTAGTCAAACAATTCAGCTGACTCCTCCGTGTGTGATAGCGAGGCTACGGCAGGAGTAGCTGTGGACATGGAGGCTGCATTAGATGCTTTGGCAGCTGAGGTGAACTGTAAAGCACTAGAAGCTTGGCTTTCAGAGGACTCGGAGGGTGAGGATGGCCTGGTTAGCCAATCCACCAAGTCCTCTGTATGTTGCTGCTGCTTAAGATGGCCAGCACCAGTTAGAAAGGACATGCGTGCAGGGCTGGATTAAGGGTATCATGGGCCTGGTACTGAGGATTTCAGTGGGCCTTTTTATAGATACTGAGGCAACACTCGGTCGGCGCTGCTTTCTCGTTTAGAGAGTAAGGCAGCGCACTGGGCGTATGTCACACTATGCCAACGTCAAAGCAACTGGGAAACTTGACTGGTTACTCTGACGTGGTGTGCTATGACGCATAGCATGACTTACAGTGCACCGGGTGAAACACCTCCCGATGGATAAGTGTGCGTGACCAATATAAGAGTCAGTCACTGCCTGTTGGCAGACTGTTAATACTTAGGGCGGTGGGGCCCCCAGACCAAATAGAGCAAGAGCCCCCTATGATTGAAATCTGAAAACACCAAAACACTTTGATTTTTTTAGTTATAGCATTGCGACGGAACATAGCATAATAATATATATTTTTAATCTGGTGAGTCTGCTGAAAAAAAGAATATACAGTATACTATGCCTGGGCCTATAATGAAACATGACTTCAAATAGCGCTTAAACATGATGGGCACAAAATGGTGAGTGGTGACAGGCTGTAGAGGCAGACTGACTGGTGGCAGTGCCTGCTGGCTCCAGCTCAAGACATCCAACCTGCAAGTGCTCTTTTTTTTTCTTTTTTCAATGAGTTTCAATATGCAGAATGAAAAAAAAATAAATTATGGGAAAAAGAGGACCCTGTCCAAGAGCGTACACTCTAAAGGCTGAAGAAACTGATGCCGCTAAAACAAAGTTGGGGTGGATTTAAAATAGGATTGATGGAGGACTAGGATTATATATAGGACCCTTGCACAGAGCCTCCATTCTCTAGTGGACTGCAACTCCCATGATGCTCAGCCAAGGGATGGCTATACTGATACTAATGAGCTTGCTACGGTGACTGCCCTGCCTTCTGCATTTCACATAAATAATTCATTCTGTGCTTCCCTCCATGCAGGGGCATACCGATCACTGCACAGCCTCCCCATCGTACAGGCCAGGTTTCCTCCTTCACTTTTCAGTCCAGGTTCCTCCTGTACAGTGTCTTGGCCTTCTCCTCCTCCTCCCAGCTCCTCTGCATGACCGCAAATGCACACAGCCCAGAGCCCGCCAGCCGGAAGCCAGGCCGTTTACTACACATTAAAGGCCAGCATTTGTCACAGCACAGGTGTGCCCGTCTGCTGTGAGTGGGAGAGTATGTGCAGGCAGGATTGGATCTCCGGGGAGCTGTGACCGTGTGCTCCCTGTGCAGCACCTACAGCTCTGCCCCAGCCAGCCCTGCTAGTGAGTCAGAGACAGTGACGAGCTAGGCTAGCCGCACTCAGTCAGGCCGTGCAGGCTGAGCGGTTAGATTCATCCGCGCGCCTGCGCACTGCCTGCTGCTCGTGCTTGCCTTCGTTCAGCTTGGGCTGGCACGTGTGAGGGACGGGACACGTGACATGACACGTCACCACATCACGTGACCTGTTCTCCTTTCCGCGTCCGCTCTTATGTTCTCCTCCAGAGATCCGCGGCGCCGCAGACTGCAGGCTGGTTTATTTAGAAATCAAAACCCGCGGCCGCCGCCAAAATCACTCACAGGCCGATGGCTCGGGCGGGCCGCTTTGCCGGCCCGGATCCGGCAGCCTCGAGTTTAGTGTGTTTGGGGGCAAATACGGCGGCAGGCCGGCCTGCGGCCGGCTGTGGGCCTATTTTCAAAACGGGGCCTGGAGCGGCCGCTCCATCCGCCCCTATGATAATCCGGCCCTGCATGCGTGCCCCTGCAGAGGATGCACCACATCCACCACGACCAGAGACACAGCCTCCCGACAAAGGGGCTGCTTGCCCTCTTATCTGTGTCTGGAAGAGTCTGCCTGTCCTTTTTGTTCTTTCAGACATGAGTGAGTGATTTATAGATTAATATATACAGAACTCTGATTCAACTCTGGTATAAAGATTTAAAGAACTCTGGTATAACTCAGTGAGACACACTGATAGCTGGCAGCCAGTGACGAGACACAGATCACCTTAATTCACAAATGTTTTAAAGAAATTAGTGAGCCCCAAAAAAAATTGCTGGCTGTGTGACGAGACACAGAAGATCACCTCAATTCACAAATGTTTTAAATAAATTAGTGAGCCCCAAAATACAGCGTGGTACTGGTTGTGTGACAAGACACAGATCACCTTAATTCACAAATGTTTTAAAGAAATTAGTGAGCCCCAAAATACAGCGTGGTACTGGTTGTGTGTCGAGACACAGATCACATTAATTCACAAGTGTTTTAAAGAAATGAGTGAGCTCCAAAATACTGCGTGGTACTGGATGTGTGACGAGACACAGATCACCTTAATTCACAAATGTTTTAAAGAAATTAGTGAGCCCCAAAATAAAGCGTGGTACTGGTTGCGTGACGAGACACAGATCACCTTAATTTACAAGTGTTTTAAAGAAATTAGTGAGCCCAAAATACAGCGTGGTACAGGATGTGTGACGAGACACAGATCACCTTAATTCACAAATGTTTTAAAGAAATTAGTGAGTCCCAAAATACAGCGTGGTACTGGTTGTGTGACGAGACACAGATCACCTTAATTCACAAGTGTTTTAAAGAAATGAGTGAGCTCCAAAATACTGCGTGGTACTGGATGTGTGACGAGGCACAGATCACCTTAATTCACAAATGTTTTAATGAAATTAGTGAGCCATAAAATACAGCGTGGTACTGGATGTGTGACGAGACACAGATCACCTTAATTCACAAATGTTTTAAAGAAATTAGTGAGCCCCAAAATAAAGCGTGCTACTGGTTGTGTGACGAGACACAGATCACCTTAATTCACAAGTGTTTTTAAAGAAATTAGTGAGCCCCAAAATACAGCGTGGTACTGGTTGTGTGACGAGACACAGATCACCTTAATTCACAAGTGTTTTAAAGAAATGAGTGAGCCCCAAAATACTGCATGTTACTGGTTGTGTGACAAGACACAGATCACCTTAATTCACAAATGTTTTAAAGAAATTAGTGAGCCCCAAAAAAGATTTGCTGGCACAGTCACAAGACCCAGAAGATCACCTCAATTCAAAAATGTTTTAAAGAAGTTGTAAACCCCAAGAAAACTTGCTGGCACAGTGACAAGACACACATCACATAAATTCCCTGATATTTGATAGAAATGAGACCCAAAAAGATTTGCTGGCACAGTGACAAGACCCAGAAGATCACCTCAATTCACAAATGTTTTAAAGAAAGTTGTAAACCCCAAAAAAACTTGCTGGCACAGTGACAAGACACACATCACCTAAATTCCCTGATATTTGGTAGAAATGAGACCCCAGACCCCCCCAGTAGCGTGGCAGACCGGCAGTAACAACACACACAACTATCTTCTTTGAAATCTCCTCTGAAATGCGTGCAGAAGCGCTGCTTGGAATCGTTATATAGTGTGCTGCGGGACCTAGCTCTGTGAGCCCATGATTGGCCAAAATTTGCCCAATCAGGACTCTAAGCGGTGATTGGCATAGTGTTGAACCAGTCTTGCACCAGACCTGTGGTCAGGTGCAAGGCTGTAGCCAATTACGAGCTTCAGGCCAGTGGGAAAATGCATTGTGGTCCATTGTGGTTGAACATGAGGCGAACACCAGGAAATGTTCGGTGTTCGCGATCTGCTCGAACAGGCTAAGTTCGGGTCGAACCCCGAACCGTCCGAACCCGAACAGCTCATCCCTATTTTTAACACCTTTTTGTTAAAAAAAATTATTATTATTTTCAACACACATTTTTATTATCTTTTAAAGGACCTTTTTTATTATTTGGACACATTCTTTTACTACATTTTTATTGATTAAAACTCCAAATAGAAGAATAGTAGGCTTCCTTTCATTTTCAGTTTGGTGGAATTCGCTGATGCCTCTCGCCCGCCCACCAACCATGTCATTGGATGGCCTGGACACAAGCTGTCCCTCTGCAGCCAATGACGCACGCAATGCATCTGCAAAGTAGGTAGGCAAGAGGAGGGGCTGCAGAAGCTGCTTTAGAGCCTGGGTGTACTATTACTGGTATTTAGACCAACACGCTGGGCACAGTCTGCCTAGCGATAAGGGGTTAAAGCCCCATGGAATTTCAACGTGCTGGACAGTGTTGTCAAGGGATTTTTCATTATTGTCTTGCCGGAATCTTGTGATTTATGTGAGATTCACTTATGCTGAATAAGGTAGGGGTGTAAAACTCCTCCCCCCGGATGCAGATTGCCTACAATTCCCAGAATTCTTGGTAAACTATAAATAGCTAGAGTATCATGGGATTTGTAATTCAGAAACATCGGGGGGTGGCTGAAGTTTGACAGCACTGGACTAAGGTGTTTATTTTTTAATGTGACATTGTGACATGTTAAAAGAGGTAAACTGGCCGTCGCTGGAATCTAGACGCGCCCTTCACCTTTCCAACCTGGTGTTTAGGAGCTTTTCTGGGAAGCTACCACCCTACCTAGCAGTTCCCTCATCCTATAACCTCCGATCCAGGACCTGTACCTTACTTGCAATAACACAATACAAATGGAAGTGCAAGTGGCTCGATCCTAATTTTCCTACAGAGCACCACAATTATGGAATAACCTCCCAGACGCCATCAAATCTTCCCCCAGTCTAAAGTCCCTTAAGAGCTCCTTACTAACATACCTCAATAAGGAATGCACCTGTAAACATGTAACATAGTGACTATATTTCCTACATATTTATTTTCTGTTAATCTGTATATTTGTGTTAATATCTTGCATTTTACTACTTTGTATTTCTGTAACAATGTTCTTGAACCCAGGACATACTTGAAAACGAGAGAAATCTCAATGTATCCTTCCTGGTAAAATACTTTATAAATAAATAAATAAAAATAAAAAATGTAGACTTTAACATTGTATTATCACCATTGTATGCTCCCACACACAATGGTATATTGTCTCATATCTCAAGCTGTAAGCACCATGTGAGCTCTAACAGCAATCATTCGCTAATCTATTCCATTATTTTAACACAAAGAAGCATCCAATTTATTTTCACTGTTATATATGTTTTCATCTCAGTTAAGACAATTTAGTATCTATATCAAATAGGTGAAATATCTTGTAGAATAGGTTTTTTTAACCCCTTTATTACCAAGAAATTTTCCAAAAATACACTGTCAGGGTTTTGATTTAATTCTGGAAAAATTCAGAATTTGGAACGAAACTTGATAATTTGTATTTGGAAGTACTTCCGAATAACGAATCGATACGATACGAATTCGAAACTAAACGAAATGGTATATAACAAATTTATTTCGTTTTCCACTGCGTCATCATCATAAAAGAAAAATTTGAATAACTGATATCAACTATTGAATTTGAAATGAACTATCAAATACATATCAACTATCGAATTTGAAATGAACTATCAAATACATATTAACTATCAAATTGATATCAACTTTTGAATTGATCTTAACTTACAATACAAGTAATAGTCAGCAAAGGACTTTATGAAACAAATTAATTTTGTTTCACTGTTTAATTTGACTCAAATACTAAATCTGTGACACAGCTTAAACTTTAACCCTAGCTTTTCTTTTAACAGGAAAATTTGATTAATAGGGGTTTTATCTAGTGATCCAAAATTTGAATTGATATCAACTATCGAATTGATATATGAAATTCGAATCGATTTGGAATTTCAAATCGATCCGAAACTAAACAAAACGAAATGCGAAACAAAATTAGTTACGAAATTCAGAAAACGAAATGATTTAAAAACGTAGCGAAATGAAGCTAAACTAAACAAATGTTTCAGCCATGCACATCCCTAAGACATGTGCATTCGTTTTAGTACTAAAACAATTTAGTCCGAATTTTGGGATATTTTAATTTTCGTATGACTCAAGAGATACAAAACTGCTCGGTCCAAAAAATGAAAGCAACTAACAGAAAATGCACTACATTTTAGTTTCAGCCCTTTTTGCAATATTACATTGATGAATGTAGGAGACCAGCAATGAAGAGCGCAACATCGCAAAGAAAAAGTTTGTATGTGTAATCCTTCCTGACCCCTACCCGAAAATCTGACGGTGATAGAGCTCCAGAATACTCACTCGCAGCACAGATAGCCAGCACAGGAGAGGAAGCTTTTACTTAACCCTTGCATGTCTATGAGACAGACGAGATGATAAAAGCAGCTGGAGAGGGAAAACATTCAAGTAAATCACACTGAAAGCTAATGACAGAGGAGGGCTGGATAGTAAACCCCTTTATAACAAGCAGTGCTGGGAGGAGAGGGACTTTATAAAATATGTGTTATCTCCCCTCCCGCTCTGCATAATAGGGGCTTAGGTCTGATACATTTTATATTATCCATTATCACTATCCCCATTTCCTCATCTATAATACACATTACATATTAACCCCTTAACGCCACAGGACGTTCCATACCATCCTGCATTTAGCAGGCTTTAACGCCGCAGGACGAGATGGAACGTCCTCGGCGTTAGGAGCCCACCCAGAGGTTCTACTCACCTCCCCGGCGGCTTCCACGCAGATCTGGCTTCAATGAAGCCTGATCTGCGTTTTTTACAGCCTCCCGGTGCACTGACATCATCGCGCTGGCGCGAAGACGTCAGTTTCAGGCACACCCCCCGCCGGAGCATGGGGAAGCGCCTGGAGGGGAGGGATCCTTCAGATCCCTCTAGCTCCCCATCGCCGGGGGATAGAAGGCTGTGGCCAGCATCGCTGGAATGGTCACAGCCTGACCTTCCAGCGATGTATGGGGGTTAACCCCTTAGCTGCCAGGTCACGACCAGGCACTAATTTGTGCCCGATCGCGGCCTATTTCCGGTGGGGGCCGCCATCTTGGATGGCAGCCCCCACCTCTGGGTCCCCCCGCGTCAACTGACTCATCCTAAGGAAATCCCATGCAGGAGATAGGGGGTTCTTTGAACCCCTTTATCTCCTGATTGGAGGCAGCTAGGGAGTCATGCCTGATATCGTTGGAAAGGTCTGAGCATGGCCTTTCCAACGAAATCAAACATGACCATGTTATAAGTAAAATGAAATTGTTAAAAATAAAAATTATTAATTAATTAAAAAATAAAAACGTGCAATTTTTTTTGAATGCAGCATTATTGTTCACATTTCAATTATAAATGTGAACAATGATAGTTCACCAATGATTTTTTTGGGGCGTTTAGTTAAAATCACGTAATTTCTCCCCCCCCAAAAAAAAATGGGTTCCAAAGTCTACCCCATAGAATATAACCGCAAAGGATCGGATAATAAAATGCGAAAAAAAAATACTTTACACCCTGTGGCTGATTGAAATTTTATTAAAAATTCACATTTTTTTACATTTATTGTTATAGCATTCTGGCATTCTGTTTTCCCTGGATTTAAAAAAAAAAAAAAGAATTCGCCAGTCATCTCTTCTCTGAGCTTTCAGACTGATTTACATTAATATTTTCCCTCCCCCTGCTTTTATATTCATGTGTCTCCCCCACAGAGATACAAAGTTTAAGTAAAAGTTCCCTCTCCTGTGCTGGATAAGCATTGCATTCCGAAGTTCTGCACCCTCCACATGCCAATGCAGTAGGATGTTCTATACAGAGAGGGGCATTAATTAATGCAGGAAGGATGTTCTATACATTATACAGAGAGGGGTATTAATAAAGGAGGATGTTATATACATTATACAGAGAGGGTTATAAATTGAGCAGGATGTTCTATACACAGAGGGACATTAATTAATTAAAGAGGATGTTCTTTACATTATACAGAGAGGAGCATTTTTTGAGCCCTTTAAATCCAGTAGCTGTGAGCGCTGAGATCAGTTACTTGTTACATTATCTCTCAGTACAATGTGTCAGGCTCAGCTGTTACAGTAACTGAATGCTGCTCATCACAGCGCTCAGAGTTTCAGTAAAACAAAGAAATAATATTGTTATGAGCTCTTATGTATAAAATATTATTTACTAGTTTTACTGAAACTCTGAGCGCTGTGATGAGCAGCAGGCAGTTACTGTAACAGCTTTGCCTGACACATTGTGCTGAGAGTGAGAGATACTGTAACAAGCAGCGATCTCAGCCCTCTGAGGAGCCACCACTACAATATTAATTGTATCCGCTGGTTTTCGAATGAAATTCGTTTTCATACTAAAGAACTGAATACTAATTTCTTTAGCAACTAAATAATTGGCGTTTTACGACTAATCCATTAGTTCAAAACTAAATTTTGTGCTGTGCACATGTAGCGCTTCTCTCTGTCCCTGTTATACATATTTATAATGCTGCTATTATTAGTAGATTGTATTATAAATAATAGTAGCATTATAATAATATTAGGATTATTAAGTAAATAAAACCTTTTTTTTAAAAAAAATCATTTTTTTATTTACTTAACAATCCTAATATTATTATAATGCTGCTATAATACCATTATTTATAATACAATCTTCTAATAATAGCAGCATTATAAATATGTATAACAGGGACAGAGAGAAGTATATTAAAAAAAATAATTACTATGGCCATGCAGGGTCTCGATCCTGAACAAACAGAAATGTTCAAGGGCTTAGCCACCAGCTCAAGATTCTAGACAGGGGGTCTTTCAGAGGTCTTAACACACAGCTGCAGCAGGCCAGGGAGAGCTGTGAGCAGCTGCAGCTCTGGCTGAGGTGGGAGGCTCGTGAGGAGAGGTTGGTTATCTTTAGCGTGCGCACGGATCAGGTAATTCATGCCCATGCAGAAAGAAAAAAAAATTATGCGTGGGAACGATTTAGCAGATCGTCCCCACGACCTAATAAATTGTGGCCACGCCTTAATTTTTTTCTCTTCCTGACACCAGCGTGCTCCGTAGTTTGTGGCTGTTATATGCAGCTCGTTCTGTCTCTCTGCAGGGTGTCTGTATAGAGATAATACAGTGAAATTCTGGCGTGCAAATTGGGTTTTTACATGTTAATTAGTGCTTTTCAATGCATTACAATGCAAAACTGAGATAACGCAACTTTGCTAGGGAAGGGGTTAATCACTAATTTTAACCCTGTTTCTCTGACATACCCGCACACATTATACCTGGATTTATTTTCAGCAGACTCTCCTCTTCTAGAAAGTAACTTTAGTTTGAAAAATCTCTGAAATATGGGAACATGGCACCCTATTACAGACTAAAAAAGGGACATTTCTGGGTGGTTTTTGAGGGTTTGTATCATAAATAATAAATAAAAACGAGTAAGACTCATTGTTCGCTAAATATTTAATACATAACATTAACATGCAGTGTATGAGACATACGTGTTTATTCTTAAACCTTTTGTTTGTGTTTACTAACAATGTAATATGCAAATGTTAAACGTAATACATTAAACCCATAATCCCAGAAGAAGAAGAATTTGCTACCTCCAGGTGTGGCACATAAACCTCTGTGTGTGTGTATAGGTTTATGATGTTGTCATGTGTACAGCGTTACGTGAAACTGTTTGTATATGTAAACTCGGCTCCCATTCCTACTTCTGTGAATATTTTGGCCTCCACAATAAATGAGTTTGACACTTTACTTGCTTTAGTTTCTGAAAGAATGTTTTTAAAGATACTTTTATAAAATCATGTACTCACTGAAAGGGATATTTATACCATTTATTGCCGCACGATGTCCAGTGAGTGTACGCCAAGAACGGGGATTGCTAAAGTCACCTTTCTTGTAGTTTTGATGTCGCCTCTGTGACCTTTTCCAGAATTTAATGAGATATCACGTGTCTGTCAGGCAGGGGGACGCACAACGTGCAATCCCGAATTCACCATTTAATAGAAGAATGTCTTGTTTTGGATGTGGGAGATCATGAAGTTTGTTTCCCAGAATTCAATGCATATATACGTATATACAGATGAGTATTCAGCTGTCTTTGCGTGGAGATGCTTTTTCTTATTTGTCCTGTTCTGTTTTCTGTTTGAGGCTGGATGTTTAGGAATCAGCGTCAGTGACTGTGCGCACGTGGAACATTTAGAAACTGCACTCGTTTTCCTGTCCACTATATACATGTCTCAGACCCTCGTGAGATACATAAAGCTCTCCTGTGCAGCTAATCCATAAGGGATACAGTAACTGTTTACACATAATGAGTCGACTCTCTTATGTTTTCTCTTTTTGAAGATGTGTTATTATCTATTCTCCTAATTCAATGATTTATATGATTTATGGGGGATTTGAGAAACCTTGCCCCTATCCTGGTTCAGGTGTGAACGGTTAACTCTTCGTGGCTCCCTCTTACTCTATTCTGAGTGAACCTCTATGTTTGCAGCTCCTCTCATATCGGTTACCAACAGGGGCAGCATGTAAGCGGGGTTAGGCACGGTCAGAGGAAGGACACAGGGAATGATTTATTTCCAGTTTCCCTCTGCATTCTGTGGGACGAAGGTGCAGACCATGCCGGCTCCATGTGAAACAAAACACAATCAGAGGTTTTGGTTTGCTTGCATGGCCATTAAAGTGTAAGCTTTTTAAGCTCTTGTTATGTTTTATACATGAGCTGGGCTGATTACTTCTGGTTGTTTCAATCGCCCTGGTAGGGATTACGTGCGACACTGCTTTTTCTGTATGTATATATATTTTGGTATTTTTCTAACCCTAGCTCCTAACCCTAATGTCTAACCCTAATGTCTAACCCTAGCTCCTAACCCTAGCTCCTAACCCTAGCTCCTAACCCTAATGTCTAACCCTAATGTCTAACCCTAGCTCCTAACCCTAGCTCCTAACCCTAGCTCCTAACTCTAGCGTCTAACCCGAGCATCTAACCCTAGCTCCTAACCCTAGCTCCTAACCCTAGCTCCTAACCCTGGCTCCTAACTCTAATGTCTAACCCTAGCTCGCAACCCTAGCTCATAACCTTAGCTCGTAACCCTAGCTCCTAACCCTAGCTCCTCCTAGCCTCCTAACCCTAATGTCTAACCCTAGCTCCTAACCCTAGCTCCTAACCCTAGCTCCTAACCCTAGCTCCTAACTCTAATGTCTAACCCTAGCTCCTAACCCTAGCTCCTAACCCTAGCTCCTAACCCTAATGTCAAACCCTAGCTCCTAACCCTAGCTCCTAACCCTAGCTCCTAACTCTAGCGTCTAACCAGAGCATCTACCCCTAGCTCCTAACCCTAGCTCGTAACCCTAGCTCGTAACCCTAGCTCCTAACCATAGCTCCTAACCCTAGCTCCTAACTCTAATGTCTAACCCTAGCTCGCAACCCTAGCTCATAACCTTAGCTCGTAACCCTAGATCCTAACCCTAGCTCCTAACCCTAAGTCTAACCCTAGCTCCTAACCCTAGCTCCTAACCCTAGCTCACAACCCTAGCTCCTAACCCTAGCTCCTAACCCTAGCTCCTAACTCTAATGTCTAACCCTAGCTCGCACCCTATCTCCTAACCCTAGCTCCTAACCCTAGCTCCTAACTCTAATGTCTAACCCTAGCTCCAAACCCTAGCTCCTAACCCTAGCTCCTAACCCTAATGTCTAACCCTAGCTCCTAACCCTAGCTCCTAACCCTAGCTCCTAACTCTAGCGTCTAACCCGAGCATCTAACCCTAGCTCCTAACCCTAGCTCGTAACCCTAGCTCCTAACCCTAGCTCCTAACCCTAGCTCCTAACTCTAATGTCTAACCCTAGCTCGCAACCCTAGCTCATAACCTTAGCTCGTAACCCTAGCTCCTAACCCTAGCTCCTAACCCTAGCTCCTAACCCTAATGTCTAACCCTAGCTCCTAACCCTAGCTCCTAACCCTAGCTCCTAACCCTAGCTCACAACCCTAGCTCCTAACCCTAGCTCCTAACACTAGCTCCTAACTCTAATGTCTAACCCTAGCTCCTAACCCTAGCTCCTAACCCTAGCTCCTAACCCTAATGTCTAACCCTAGCTCCTAACCCTAGCTCCTAACCCTAGCTCCTAACCCTAATGTCTAACCCTAGCTCCTAACCCTAGCTCCTAACCCTAGCTCCTAACCCTAGCTCCTAACCCTAATGTCTAACCCTAGCTCCTAACCCTAGCTCCTAACCCTAGCTCCTAACCGTAATGTCTAACCCTAGCTCCTAACCCTAATGTCTAACCCTAGCTCCTAACCATAGCTCCTAACCCTAGCTCCTAACCCTAATGTCTAACCCTAGCTCCTAACCCTAGCTCCTAACCCTAGCTCACAACCCTAGCTCCTAACCCTAGCTCGTAACCCTAGCTCCTAACCCTAGCTCCTAACTCTAATGTCTAACCCTAGCTCGTAACCCTAGCTCATAACCCTAGCTCCTAACCCAAGCTCGTAACTCTAGCGTCTAACCCTAGCTCCTAACCCTAGCTCCTAACCCTACCTCGTAACCCTAGCTCCTAACCCTAATGTCTAACCCTAGCTCGTAACCCTAGCTCCTAACCCTAGCTCCTAACCCTAATGTCTAACCCTAGCTCCTAACCCTAGCTCACAACCCTAGCTCCTAACCCTAGCTCCTAACCCTAGCTCTTAACCCTAGCTCGTAATCCTAGCTCCTAACCCTAGCTCGTAACCCTAGCTCCTAACCCTAATGTCTAACCCTAGCTCCTAACCCTTGCTCGCAACCCTAGCTCCTAACCCTAGCTCCTAACCCTAGCTCGTAACCCTAGCTCCTAACCCTAATGTCTAACCCTAGCTCCTAACCCTAGCTCGTAACCCTAGCTCGTAACCCTAATGTCTAACCCTAGCTCCTAACCCTAGCTCGTAACCCTAGCTCCTAACCCTAGCTCCTAACCCTAGCTCCTAACCCTAATGTCTAACCCTAGCTCCTAACCCTAGATCGCAACCCTAGCTCCTAACCCTAGCTCCTAACCCTAATGTCTAACCCTAGCTCCTAACCCTAGCTCCTAACCCTAGCTCCTAACCCTAGCTTGTAACCCTAGCTTCTAACCCTAGCTCCTAACCCTAGCTCGTAACCCTAGCGTCTAACCCTAGCATCTAACCCTAGCTCCTAACCCTAGCTCGTAACCCTAGCTCCTAATCCTAGCTCGCACCCTAGCTTGTAACCCTAGCTCGTAACCCTAGCTCCTAACCCTAGCTCGCAACCCTAGCTTGTAACCCTAGCTCGTAACCCTAGCTCCTAACCCTAGCTCGTAACCCTAGCTCCTAACCCTAGCTCCTAACCCTAATTTCTAACTCTAGCTCGTAACCCTAATTTCTAACCCGAGCTCCTAATCCTTATTTTTGATGGTTTCATTTGACAGGTTTAATCAAGCGAATCCTATAGGTTTCAATGGAAAAAAATTCCCATTTTTATTAAATATTTAAAGTTTATCCTTTTCATCTTCATCAAAAAGTCTCTGTATTTATTTAATTTTTACGCTTCATTAGGTATTTTTTGGGATATACAAAATCATTTACAAAATCAAATACAGCCGGTAATACAATAAAATATAAGCCATACAAAATAATCCCATAGGTTTTAATGTAAAAACCCTAACCCTAACCCTAACCCTAACCCTAGATCGCAACCCTAGCTCCTAACCCTAGCTCCTAACTCTAATGTCTAACCCTAGCTCGCAACCCTAGCTCATAACCTTAGCTCGTAACCCTAGATCCTAACCCTAGCTCCTAACCCTAATGTCTAACCCTAGCTCCTAACCCTAGCTCCTAACCCTAGCTCACAACCCTAGCTCCTAACCCTAGCTCCTAACCCTAGCTCCTAACTCTAATGTCTAACCCTAGCTCGCAACCCTATCTCCTAACCCTAGCTCCTAACCCTAGCTCCTAACTCTAATGTCTAACCCTAGCTCCAAACCCTAGCTCCTAACCCTAGCTCCTAACCCTAATGTCTAACCCTAGCTCCTAACCCTAGCTCCTAACCCTAGCTCCTAACTCTAGCGTCTAACCCGAGCATCTAACCCTAGCTCCTAACCCTAGCTCGTAACCCTAGCTCCTAACCCTAGCTCCTAACCCTAGCTCCTAACTCTAATGTCTACCCTAGCTCGCAACCCTAGCTCATAACCTTAGCTCGTAACCCTAGCTCCTAACCCTAGCTCCTAACCCTAGCTCCTAACCCTAATGTCTAACCCTAGCTCCTAACCCTAGCTCCTAACCCTAGCTCCTAACCCTAGCTCACAACCCTAGCTCCTAACCCTAGCTCCTAACACTAGCTCCTAACTCTAATGTCTAACCCTAGCTCCTAACCCTAGCTCCTAACCCTAGCTCCTAACCCTAATGTCTAACCCTAGCTCCTAACCCTAGCTCCTAACCCTAGCTCCTAACCCTAATGTCTAACCCTAGCTCCTAACCCTAGCTCCTAACCCTAGCTCCTAACCCTAGCTCCTAACCCTAATGTCTAACCCTAGCTCCTAACCTAGCTCCTAACCCTAGCTCCTAACCGTAATGTCTAACCCTAGCTCCTAACCCTAATGTCTAACCCTAGCTCCTAACCATAGCTCCTAACCCTAGCTCCTAACCCTAATGTCTAACCCTAGCTCCTAACCCTAGCTCCTAACCCTAGCTCACAACCCTAGCTCCTAACCCTAGCTCGTAACCTAGCTCCTAACCCTAGCTCCTAACTCTAATGTCTAACCCTAGCTCGTAACCCTAGCTCATAACCCTAGCTCCTAACCCAAGCTCGTAACTCTAGCGTCTAACCCTAGCTCCTAACCCTAGCTCCTAACCCTACCTCGTAACCCTAGCTCCTAACCCTAATGTCTAACCCTAGCTCGTAACCCTAGCTCCTAACCCTAGCTCCTAACCCTAATGTCTAACCCTAGCTCCTAACCCTAGCTCACAACCCTAGCTCCTAACCCTAGCTCCTAACCCTAGCTCTTAACCCTAGCTCGTAATCCTAGCTCCTAACCCTAGCTCGTAACCCTAGCTCCTAACCCTAAAATCTAACCCTAGCTCCTAACCCTAGCTCCTAACCCTAGCTCACAACCCTAGCTCCTAACCCTAGCTCCTAACCCTAGCTCCTAACTCTAATGTCTAACCCTAGCTCGCAACCCTATCTCCTAACCCTAGCTCCTAACCCTAGCTCCTAACTCTAATGTCTAACCCTAGCTCCAAACCCTAGCTCCTAACCCTAGCTCCTAACCCTAATGTCTAACCCTAGCTCCTAACCCTAGCTCCTAACCCTAGCTCCTAACTCTAGCGTCTAACCGAGCATCTAACCCTAGCTCCTAACCCTAGCTCGTAACCCTAGCTCCTAACCCTAGCTCCTAACCCTAGCTCCTAACTCTAATGTCTAACCCTAGCTCGCAACCCTAGCTCATAACCTTAGCTCGTAACCCTAGCTCCTAACCCTAGCTCCTAACCCTAGCTCCTAACCCTAATGTCTAACCCTAGCTCCTAACCCTAGCTCCTAACCCTAGCTCCTAACCCTAGCTCACAACCCTAGCTCCTAACCCTAGCTCCTAACACTAGCTCCTAACTCTAATGTCTAACCCTAGCTCCTAACCCTAGCTCCTAACCCTAGCTCCTAACCCTAATGTCTAACCCTAGCTCCTAACCCTAGCTCCTAACCCTAGCTCCTAACCCTAATGTCTAACCCTAGCTCCTAACCCTAGCTCCTAACCCTAGCTCCTAACCCTAGCTCCTAACCCTAATGTCTAACCCTAGCTCCTAACCCTAGCTCCTAACCCTAGCTCCTAACCGTAATGTCTAACCCTAGCTCCTAACCCTAATGTCTAACCCTAGCTCCTAACCATAGCTCCTAACCCTAGCTCCTAACCCTAATGTCTAACCCTAGCTCCTAACCTAGCTCCTAACCCTAGCTCACAACCCTAGCTCCTAACCCTAGCTCGTAACCCTAGCTAACTAACCTAGCTCCTAACTCTAATGTCTAACCCTAGCTCGTAACCCTAGCTCATAACCCTAGCTCCTAACCCAAGCTCGTAACTCTAGCGTCTAACCCTAGCTCCTAACCCTAAGCTCCTAACCCTACCTCGTAACCCTAGCTCCTAACCCTAATGTCTAACCCTAGCTCGTAACCCTAGCTCCTAACCCTAGCTCCTAACCCTAATGTCTAACCCTAGCTCCTAACCCTAGCTCACAACCCTAGCTCCTAACCCTAGCTCCTAACCCTAGCTCTTAACCCTAGCTCGTAACCTAGCTCCTAACCCTAGCTCGTAACCCTAGCTCCTAACCCTAATGTCTAACCCTAGCTCCTAACCCTTGCTCGCAACCCTAGCTCCTAACCCTAGCTCCTAACCCTAGCTCGTAACCCTAGCTCCTAACCCTAATGTCTAACCCTAGCTCCTAACCCTAGCTCGTAACCCTAGCTCGTAACCCTAATGTCTAACCCTAGCTCCTAACCCTAGCTCGTAACCCTAGCTCCTAACCCTAGCTCCTAACCCTAGCTCCTAACCCTAATGTCTAACCCTAGCTCCTAACCCTAGATCGCAACCCTAGCTCCTAACCCTAGCTCCTAACCCTAATGTCTAACCCTAGCTCCTAACCCTAGCTCCTAACCCTAGCTCCTAACCCTAGCTTGTAACCCTAGCTTCTAACCCTAGCTCCTAACCCTAGCTCGTAACCCTAGCGTCTAACCCTAGCATCTAACCCTAGCTCCTAACCCTAGCTCGTAACCCTAGCTCCTAATCCTAGCTCGCAACCCTAGCTTGTAACCCTAGCTCGTAACCCTAGCTCCTAACCCTAGCTCGCAACCCTAGCTTGTAACCCTAGCTCGTAACCCTAGCTCCTAACCCTAGCTCGTAACCCTAGCTCCTAACCCTAGCTCCTAACCCTAATTTCTAACTCTAGCTCGTAACCCTAATTCTAACCCGAGCTCCTAATCCTTATTTTTGATGGTTTCATTTGACAGGTTTAATCAAGCGAATCCTATAGGTTTCAATGGAAAAAAATTCCCATTTTTATTAAATATTTAAAGTTTATCCTTTTCATCTTCATCAAAAAGTCTCTGTATTTATTTAATTTTTACGCTTCATTAGGTATTTTTTGGATATACAAAATCATTTACAAAATCAAATACAGCCGGTAATACAATAAAATATAAGCCATACAAAATAATCCCATAGGTTTTAATGTAAAAACCCTAACCCTAACCCTAACCCTAACCCTAGATCGCAACCCTAGCTCCTAACCCTAGCTCCTAACTCTAATGTCTAACCCTAGCTCGCAACCCTAGCTCATAACCTTAGCTCGTAACCCTAGATCCTAACCCTAGCTCCTAACCCTAATGTCTAACCCTAGCTCCTAACCCTAGCTCCTAACCCTAGCTCACAACCCTAGCTCCTAACCCTAGCTCCTAACCCTAGCTCCTAACTCTAATGTCTAACCCTAGCTCGCAACCCTATCTCCTAACCCTAGCTCCTAACCCTAGCTCCTAACTCTAATGTCTAACCCTAGCTCCAAACCCTAGCTCCTAACCCTAGCTCCTAACCCTAATGTCTAACCCTAGCTCCTAACCCTAGCTCCTAACCCTAGCTCCTAACTCTAGCGTCTAACCCGAGCATCTAACCCTAGCTCCTAACCCTAGCTCGTAACCCTAGCTCCTAACCCTAGCTCCTAACCCTAGCTCCTAACTCTAATGTCTAACCCTAGCTCGCAACCCTAGCTCATAACCTTAGCTCGTAACCCTAGCTCCTAACCCTAGCTCCTAACCCTAGCTCCTAACCCTAATGTCTAACCCTAGCTCCTAACCCTAGCTCCTAACCCTAGCTCCTAACCCTAGCTCACAACCCTAGCTCCTAACCCTAGCTCCTAACACTAGCTCCTAACTCTAATGTCTAACCCTAGCTCCTAACCCTAGCTCCTAACCCTAGCTCCTAACCCTAATGTCTAACCCTAGCTCCTAACCCTAGCTCCTAACCCTAGCTCCTAACCCTAATGTCTAACCCTAGCTCCTAACCCTAGCTCCTAACCCTAGCTCCTAACCCTAGCTCCTAACCCTAATGTCTAACCCTAGCTCCTAACCTAGCTCCTAACCCTAGCTCCTAACCGTAATGTCTAACCCTAGCTAGCTCCTAACCCTAATGTCTAACCCTAGCTCCTAACCATAGCTCCTAACCCTAGCTCCTAACCCTAATGTCTAACCCTAGCTCCTAACCCTAGCTCCTAACCCTAGCTCACAACCCTAGCTCCTAACCCTAGCTCGTAACCCTAGCTCCTAACCCTAGCTCCTAACTCTAATGTCTAACCCTAGCTCGTAACCCTAGCTCATAACCCTAGCTCCTAACCCAAGCTCGTAACTCTAGCGTCTAACCCTAGCTCCTAACCCTAGCTCCTAACCCTACCTCGTAACCCTAGCTCCTAACCCTAATGTCTAACCCTAGCTCGTAACCCTAGCTCCTAACCCTAGCTCCTAACCCTAATGTCTAACCCTAGCTCCTAACCCTAGCTCACAACCCTAGCTCCTAACCCTAGCTCCTAACCCTAGCTCTTAACCCTAGCTCGTAATCCTAGCTCCTAACCCTAGCTCGTAACCCTAGCTCCTAACCCTAGCGTCTAACCCTAGCTCCTAACCCTTGCTCGCAACCCTAGCTCCTAACCCTAGCTCCTAACCCTAGCTCGTAACCCTAGCTCCTAACCCTAATGTCTAACCCTAGCTCCTAACCCTAGCTCGTAACCCTAGCTCGTAACCCTAATGTCTAACCCTAGCTCCTAACCCTAGCTCGTAACCCTAGCTCCTAACCCTAGCTCCTAACCCTAGCTCCTAACCCTAATGTCTAACCCTAGCTCCTAACCCTAGATCGCAACCCTAGCTCCTAACCCTAGCTCCTAACCCTAATGTCTAACCCTAGCTCCTAACCCTAGCTCGTAACCCTAGCGTCTAACCCTAGCATCTAACCCTAGCTCCTAACCCTAGCTCGTAACCCTAGCTCCTAATCCTAGCTCGCAACCCTAGCTTGTAACCCTAGCTCGTAACCCTAGCTCCTAACCCTAGCTCGCAACCCTAGCTTGTAACCCTAGCTCGTAACCCTAGCTCCTAACCCTAGCTCGTAACCCTAGCTCCTAACCCTAGCTCCTAACCCTAATTTCTAACTCTAGCTCGTAACCCTAATTTCTAACCCGAGCTCCTAATCCTTATTTTTGATGGTTTCATTTGACAGGTTTAATCAAGCGAATCCTATAGGTTTCAATGGAAAAAAATTCCCATTTTTATTAAATATTTAAAGTTTATCCTTTTCATCTTCATCAAAAAGTCTCTGTATTTATTTAATTTTTACGCTTCATTAGGTATTTTTTGGGATATACAAAATCATTTACAAAATCAAATACAGCCGGTAATACAATAAAATATAAGCCATACAAAATAATCCCATAGGTTTTAATGTAAAAACCCTAACCCTAACCCTAACCCTAACCCTAGATCGCAACCCTAGCTCCTAACCCTAGCTCCTAACCCTAATGTCTAACCCTAGCTCCTAACCCTAGCTCCTAACCCTAGCTCCTAACCCTAATGTCTAACCCTAGCTCCTAACCCTAGCTCCTAACCCTAGCTCCTAACCCTAGCTCCTAACCCTAATGTCTAACCCTAGCTCCTAACCCTAGCTCCTAACCCTAGCTCCTAACCGTAATGTCTAACCCTAGCTCCTAACCCTAATGTCTAACCCTAGCTCCTAACCATAGCTCCTAACCCTAGCTCCTAACCCTAATGTCTAACCCTAGCTCCTAACCCTAGCTCCTAACCCTAGCTCACAACCCTAGCTCCTAACCCTAGCTCGTAACCCTAGCTCCTAACCCTAGCTCCTAACTCTAATGTCTAACCCTAGCTCGTAACCCTAGCTCATAACCCTAGCTCCTAACCCAAGCTCGTAACTCTAGCGTCTAACCCTAGCTCCTAACCCTAGCTCCTAACCCTACCTCGTAACCCTAGCTCCTAACCCTAATGTCTAACCCTAGCTCGTAACCCTAGCTCCTAACCCTAGCTCCTAACCCTAATGTCTAACCCTAGCTCCTAACCCTAGCTCACAACCCTAGCTCCTAACCCTAGCTCCTAACTCTAGCTCTTAACCCTAGCTCGTAATCCTAGCTCCTAACCCTAGCTCGTAACCCTAGCTCCTAACCCTAATGTCTAACCCTAGCTCCTAACCCTTGCTCGCAACCCTAGCTCCTAACCCTAGCTCCTAACCCTAGCTCGTAACCCTAGCTCCTAACCCTAATGTCTAACCCTAGCTCCTAACCCTAGCTCGTAACCCTAGCTCCTAACCCTAGCTCCTAACCCTAGCTCCTAACCCTAATGTCTAACCCTAGCTCCTAACCCTAGATCGCAACCCTAGCTCCTAACCCTAGCTCCTAACCGTAATGTCTAACCCTAGCTCCTAACCCTAGCTCCTAACCCTAGCTCCTAACCCTAGCTTGTAACCCTAGCTTCTAACCCTAGCTCCTAACCCTAGCTCGTAACCCTAGCGTCTAACCCTAGCATCTAACCCTAGCTCCTAACCCTAGCTCGTAACCCTAGCTCCTAATCCTAGCTCGCAACCCTAGCTTGTAACCCTAGCTCGTAACCCTAGCTCCTAACCCTAGCTCGCAACCCTAGCTTGTAACCCTAGCTCGTAACCCTAGCTCCTAACCCTAGCTCGTAACCCTAGCTCCTAACCCTAGCTCCTAACCCTAATTTCTAACTCTAGCTCGTAACCCTAATTTCTAACCCGAGCTCCTAACCCTTATTTTTGATGGTTTCATTTGACAGGTTTAATCAAGCGAATCCTATAGGTTTCAATGGAAAAAAATTCCCATTTTTATTAAATATTTAAAGTTTATCCTTTTCATCTTCATCAAAAAGTCTCTGTATTTATTTAATTTTTACGCTTCATTAGGTATTTTTTGGGATATACAAAATCATTTACAAAATCAAATACAGCCGGTAATACAATAAAATATAAGCCGTACAAAATAATCCCATAGGTTTTAATGTAAAAAATATGCCCTGTTTTTATTAAATATTTATTCGACCGTTTATTCTTTTCACTTGCAGCAAAAAGTCTCTTCGTTTATTTATCTTTTAGTATTTTTTAGGCATTTTTCAGATTTTTTTGGTTGAAATTTTTGGATTACTAATTTATTTTAAAAGAACGAACATTAAAGGCAGGGATAATTTTGTGGTAGAAAGGATGAGCGAGTGGACAAAGGACCAGAAGCATCAGATTACCAGGCAGTTCCAAAAGCAGTGGTAGAGGTCAGCGTGCGCATTCTTGCATTTAAAGCAGAAGGAATCTGGTTTCCAACCCATTAGGTGTAATCTGTGTGCGGAGTAGTATGCATAATGCAGTGTTTTTAAAAACAATTCATGGTATGACACTGTGGGTAGGATCTTAACCAGATACGCATGTGCAGACAACAAATCATCAGTAGAGTGAGTGCGGAGATGTCGATGCCATTGTAAGGTCCCGTCAGAATGGTGGCCCAGTCAACTACATGTTGAAGGATGGCGTATAGTAAGGAGATAGAGTAGACAAGCCGTGGTCGGTTTTTAATGTGATTATCAAGGCGATTGTTCCAGTCCGGCGAAAGCAGACGTAATTTTAGTAGGGCGGGCGGGTGGCACTGCAGAGTGCAGAGTCTGGAGATGTGGCTGTGTGTGATGAGCTTAATGAAGGAAAGGCAGAGCTGTTAGGTAATGAGATGCAAGGGGGAGGAGGAGGAGGGGGAGGGGAGGCAGAAGCATGGTGGGGAAACACAGGAATTGATAGTGTAATCAAGAAATGGGCAAAGACATTAAAGGGAAAAATAATCAGCATGGGGATTATACATAAAATGCAGAAAAGTATGCACGCAGCAGGTGTGAAGCAGAGGAATGGCTTGAATGAAGTCGTGGTCGAATCGTGGATACCTTTGAAGTCTTGAGCGTGCAGAGTCTGGAGATGTGGCTGTGTGTGATGAGCTTTGAAGTCCTTGAGCGTGCAGAGTCTGGAGATGTGGCTGTGTGTGATGAGCTTTGAAGTCCTTGAGTGTGCAGAGTCTGGAGATATGGCTGTGTGTGATGAGCTTTGAAGTCCTTGAGCGTGCAGAGTCTGGAGATGTGGCTGTGTGTGATGAGCTTTGAAGTCCTTGAGTGTGCAGAGTCTGGAGATGTGGCTGTGTGTGATGAGCTTTGAAGTCCTTGAGCGTGCAAAGTCTGGAGATGTGGCTGTGTGTGATGAGCTTTGAAGTCCTTGAGCATGCAGAGTCTGGAGATGTGGCTGTGTGTGATGAGCTTTGAAGTCCTTGAGCGTGCAGAGTCTGGAGATGTGGCTGTGTGTGATGAGCTTTGAAGTCCTTGAGCGTGCAGAGTCTGGAGATGTGGCTGTGTGTGATGAGCCTTGAAGTCCTTGAGTGTGTAGAGTCTGGAGATGTGGCTGTGTGTGATGAGCCTTGAAGTCCTTGAGTGTGTAGAGTCTGGAGATGTGGCTGTGTGTGATGAGCTGAAGACAACTAGTCATCTAACACAGTGGTCCCCAACCCTGTCCCTCAGGGCCCACTAACAGGCCAGATTTTAAGGATTACCTTGGAGAACTGCAGACTGAATCCTTCAATTACTGAACAGCAAATCATATCACCTGTGATGTGCTTCAGATATCCGGCAAACCTGGCCTGTTAGTGGGCCCTGAGGACCAGGGTTGGGGATCACTGATCTAACATACTACCAACCAGTACCAGAAATATTGTTCCTGAGGACGCCCTAGCGGCGAAACATGTCGAGCACCTGATATGGGATACATTATTTTCTGTACATTTTTATCTTTTTGGATCAATGACAGCAATGTTTACTTTATAGTTAGTCTCTTTCTTCCACTGTTCTATGAGACCATTCTAAGGATCTCTATTCTGGCCGCATTGGGCCTCTCTTTCTACAATAAGTGTATTATGAGACTAACCTCCTTTTTTGGTTGACCCCATGTTTTGTTGTTTGCCAATATGCAATTACCTATTCATATGGTAAGCGATGTGGATTTAATATGTTGAACAGGGTCCTAAGAAAAACAGACTAGTCTGACATTTTTCTCACCTACCCATACAAAGAATCTACACCCGATGTGGCATTGATTTTTTCTTTTCTGCATGGCTTGTGTGGGACACAGTTGTTTATGTATGTTTGTCTTTGTCATTTAGATTTTTTAAGTATACAATAAATGCTACGTTTTAATCGCTGTCCTCACCTATTTAAATGAGCTGAAGACAAGAATAACAGAACTGGAAGATGAATGGCAGGAGATCACGGAGAACACAGGATGCTAAAGGAATCCTTAACACTAGGATAAGGTTCTTGTATGGCCTTCTGTCTAGGAAAAGGAAACCTGACAAGAAATGACACAGAGATAGAACAGGATGGGCCAGGGTTAAACAGAATACAACAAGACAATGTACTCACACCCAGCAGCGACACAGGGAACCCTGAACTGGGACAAAGTGTTGCGCCAACGGGATGTGTGGCACTTATTCATATGTCGCCTCAAGCATGTGGTACCCAAGTGTCCAGTATCTTTCCCATGCTTAAGCCTCATCTGACCTAGATTACAAATAGCAACGCTGCGCTCTACTGCACATTTCTTAAAGAACTCCCAGACAACAGAGTTCCTGCATGTGTTCTTTGAGACAACAGCACTCTGCACCGGAGCAGCTCTGACATGTGATGCCTTGGACTGGCTAGTGCTACGGTTGGTCACAGAGGATGTTGTGCCCCATGTTTGTTGTGCCTGCTCCTCCCCCTCTTCCTCACTTAATTCCTCTGTTCGATCTGGCACCCAGGTGGAGTCAGTGACCTCATCATCATTGTCATCATCACCCCCTATCTCCTCGTCACTGGAGCCAACTTGGCAGTATGCTGCAGCTGCTGGGGCAACATGAGTGCCAATTATTTGTGTGTCATCACTGGCACCCCCTTCCTCTAGGTTGATTATACTCCCTTCCTCAACCTCAGAGATTGAATCAGAGCACTGTACTTGCTGCGCATCCTCAAGCAGCATGTCACTCTCATGGTCGTCAAACAATTCAGCTGACTCCTCCGTGTGTGATAGCGAGGCTACGGCAGGAGTAGCTGTGGACAGGGAGGCTGCATTAGATGCTTTGGCAGCTGAGGTGGACTGTAAAGCACTAGAAGCCTGGCTGGAAGAGGACTCGGAGGATGAGGATGGCCTGGTTAGCCAATCCACCAAGTCCTCTGTATGTTGCTGCTGCTTAAGACGGCCAGCACCAGTTAGAAAGGACAAGCATGCCCCTGCAGAGGATGCACCACGTCCACCACTACCAGAGGCACAGCCTCCCGACACAGGGCCTGCTTGCCCTCTTATCTGTGTCTGGGAGCGTCTGCCTGTCCTTTTTGTTCTTTCAGACATGGTGAGTGATATATAGATTAATATATACAGAACTCTGATTCAACTCTGGTATAAAGATTAAAAGAACTCTGGTATAACTCAGAGAGACACACTGATAGCTGGCAGCCAGTGACAAGAGACAGATCACCTCAATTCACAAATGTTTTGTAGAAATTAGTGAGCCCCAAAATACAGCGTGGTACACGATGTGTGGCGAGACACAGATCACCTCAATTCCCAAATGTTTTGTAGAAATTTGTGACCCCCAAAATACTTGCTGGCAGTGACAAGAGACAGATCACCTCAATTCCCAAATGTTTTGTAGAAATTTGTGACCCCCAAAATACTTGCTGGCAGTGACAAGAGACAGATCACCTCAATTCACAAATGTTTTAAAGAAATTAGTGAACCCCAAAATCCTGCGTGGTACTGGATGTGTGACGAGACACAGATCACCTCAATTCACAAATGTTTTAAAGAAATTAGTGAACCCCAAAATCCTGCGTGGTACTGGATGTGTGACGAGACACAGATCACCTCAATTCCCAAATGTTTTAAAGAAATTAGTGACACCCAAAATAATGCGTGGTACTGGTTGTGTGACAAGAGACAGATCACCTCAATTCACAAATGTTTTGTAGAAATTAGTGAGCACCGAAATACAGCGTGGTACTGGATGTGTGACGAGACACAGATCACCTCAATTCCCAAATGTTATGTAGAAATTAGTGAGCCCCAAAATACTGCGTGGTACTGGTTGTGTGACAAGAGACAGATCACCTCAATTCACAAATGTTTTGTAGAAATTAGTGAGCCCCAAAATAATGCGTAGTACTGGTTGTGTGACAAGAGACAGATCACCTCAATTCACAAATGTTTTGTAGAAATTAGTGAGCCCCAAAATACAGCGTGGTACTGGATGTGTGACGAGACACAGATCACCTCAATTCACAAATGTTTTGTAGAAATTAGTGAGCCCCAAAATACAGCGTGGTACACGATGTGTGACGAGACACAGATCACCTCAATTCCCAAATGTTTTGTAGAAATTTGTGACCCCCAAAATACTTGCTGGCAGTGACAAGAGACAGATCACCTCAATTCACAAATGTTTTAAAGAAATTAGTGAGCCCCAAAATACAGCGTGGTACTGGATGTGTGACGAGACACAGATCACCTCAATTCCCAAATGTTTTGTAGAAATTAGTGAGCCCCAAAATAATGCGTGGTACTGGTTGTGTGACAAGAGACAGATCACCTCAATTCACAATGTTTTGTAGAAATTAGTGAGCCCCGAAATACAGCGTGGTACTGGATGTGTGACGAGACACAGATCACCTCAATTCCCAAATGTTTTGTAGAATTTGTGACCCCCAAAATACTTGCTGGCAGTGACAAGAGACAGATCACCTCAATTCACAAATGTTTTAAAGAAATTAGTGAACCCCAAAATACTGCGTGGTACTGGATGTGTGACGAGACACAGATCACCTCAATTCCCAAATGTTTTGTAGAAATTAGTGAGCCCCAAAATAATGCGTGGTACTGGTTGTGTGACAAGAGACAGATCACCTCAATTCACAAATGTTTTGTAGAAATTAGTGAGCCCCGAAATACAGCGTGGTACTGGATGTGTGACGAGACACAGATCACCTCAATTCCCAAATGTTTTGTAGAAATTTGTGACCCCCAAAATACTTGCTGGCAGTGACAAGAGACAGATCACCTCAATTCACAAATGTTTTAAAGAAATTAGTGAACCCCAAAATACTGCGTGGTACTGGATGTGTGATAAGACACAGATCACCTCAATTCACAAATGTTTTAAAGAAATTAGTGAGCCCCAAAAAGATTTGCTGGCACAGTGACAAGATCCAGAAGATCACCTCAATTCACAAATGTTTTAAAGAAAGTTGTAAACCCCAAAAAAACTTGCTGCCACAGTGACAAGACACACATCACATAAATTCCCTTATATTTGGTAGAAATGAGACCCAAAAGACTTGCTGGCACAGTGACAAGAAACACATCACATAAATTCCCTGATATTTGGTAGAAATGAGACCCCCCAGTAGCGTGGCAGACCGGCAGTAACAATACACAACTATCTCCTCTGAAATCTCCTCTCAAAAGGCGTGCTGTAGCTATGCATGGAAACGTTATATAGTGTGCTGCGGGACTTAGCTCTGTGAGCTCTGTGAGCCCATGACCCAGGACTCTGAGCCGTGATTGGCATACTGTTGAACCTGTCTTGCACCAGACCTGTGGTCAGGTGCAAGGCTGTAGCCAATTACGAGCTTCAGGCCAGTGGGAAAATGCATTGTGGTCCATTGTGATGCATTGTGGTCAAACATGCGGCGAACACCCGAAAATGTTCGGAGTTCGCGATCTAATCGAACAGGCTAAGTTCGGGTCGAACTCCTAACCGTCCGAACCGAACAGCTCATCCCTAGTCATCACGCTATGTGTGAGGACGTCAGGCAGTGACTCTCCCCTTTTAAGCGGTGCCTGGCTTTTTTTTGTGGGACCTCCCGATCAGGAGGATCCCCCCTCCCTTCCAGGCGATCTCCTGGCATTGTCGGGGGTCGCCTGAAAATGACATCATCGCGCATGACGTCATCGCCCTGGACAGAGAGGTGATTATCTCCGCCTGGGGTCCCGCAAAGCTGATGATGTGTGGGACACGTCCTTCTCAGCATACAGCGGGAGTAACTGAGGACGTGTCCCACATGTCGTCAGCAGTGAAGGGGTTAAAAACGTCTTTTTTTAAACTTTTTGTCTTTGTTTCCTGTCCCCCAGGGCACTACCCGGACCCGGACATTGTTTTTAAATGTTTCTATACATCCTAGAAATCCACCACTTCACGGGCGGGTTATGGGGACCTCCTAGGCACGATATTTGAAGGAATTTTTTGTTTTTATTTAACCCTTATCTCATGGAAAACTCACTGTCCCTTTAAAATCTTTTTTTTTGCCTTTTTGTCCTAGTTCCTGTCCCCCGGGCACTACCAGACCCCCATACACCTTTTATGGCAAATATGTAGCATATATGCCCTCTTGGTGGGCACTCTAAAAATCGAACTTTGAGTCCCATTGGCTTGCATTGAGTTCGTGTTCGAGTTTCTAATTCGAACTTTTGAAAAGTTCACCATTAATTCTACCTCTCAGGTTCGTTGCCTAGGGGAACTCTTGGACTCCAATCTATCCTTCACTACTCACATTCAGTCTCTAACCAAATCTTGATACTTCCACCTAAGAAACATTACACGCATCCGTCCTTTTCTAAAACCTGACTCTAATATACTGCTTGTCCATGCTCTTATTATCTTCGGCCTTGACTACTGCAACCTCCTTCTCTCTGGCCTGTAGAAACCCCAAATTATCCCTCTGCAGTCTGTAATGAATGTCTGTGTCAGACTCATACACCTCACCCCTCTGTGAATCTCTACACTGGCTCCCTATTTCCTTTAGAATCCATTTCAAAGTACTGGTGCTCACATATAAAGCTCTCCATAACCGCGCCCCTGCCTACATCTCCTCCCTTATTAGCAGGTATATCACAACCGACCACTACATTCTGCCAATGATCTGATGCTATCAGTTCCTCGCACCCGCACCCCCGACTCATGCCTTCAGGGCTTCTCCCGAGCAGCCCCCTTTCAGTGGAACTCCCTCCCCCACAACATTAGACTCTCCCCGTCCCTCTCCCTCTATGATCATGGCCTTTCCAATGATACCAAGCATGACCAAGTTTGGTGTAAAAATAAAATAATAATAAAAAAATAAATAAATAAAATAATAATCTAAAAATAATGAGCATAAACCAGTCATAATGAGCTCAGCACACATAGGTAATCTGGCTCAGCATTTAAGGGGTTAAAAAGCAAAAACATGTGAAAATTGGGTAATTCTATTGTCGGGACAAAATTTTTAAACTATTTAGCCGGGGTCTTTTTTGGTGGTTGTAGATTTTGGGGATTAAATGACGAAAAAGTGTGTTTTTACCATTTTTTCATCATATTTCATATTTTTTTATAGTAAATTATAGGATATGATGGAAATAATGGTATTTTTTAGAAAGTCCTTTTAATGGCGGGAAAAACTGTGTATAATATGTGTAGGTTGCATAAACTAGTAAGAGGAAAATTTGACCTAAACACTAACAGCGCAGAAACGTAAAAACAGCAGCGAGCACTAAAGGACAGATTTGCGTAATACCGCCTAAGGGGTTAATAAACAAATAGAAATGGGAACCAGTTACTATATTTTTCTGAGAAAATATGCAGATTTTAACTAAAACTGAAAAAACAACATTTTTCAATGTGGGAAATTAGGAGGTGAGTTTGTGCAGCATCATTGTTCACATTAAAATTGAGAAGTGAACAATAGTGCTGCATATTAAAAAAAAAATGACACTTATTTTTATTATTTTTATTTTACTACTTTTTTGTTCATGGTCATGTTTGATATCATTGGAAAGGCCTTTCTAATGATACAAAACATGGCCCTCTAGCTTTAACTGATTGCGAGATACGGGGGTCCTGCCCCGATCATCTAAAATGTAAACTGATCAACCAGTTCGAGGAGATTAAGGTATACTTTGGACCCCTCTATCTGAATTCTTTGCATTTCATATGGTCAAGTGAAGTGTCATTGGAAAGGCCATAATCTGGATTGTCCAATGACACCAAACCTTGCAATGTTTAAAAACAAAAAATAAGTAAATAAAAAAGACAAATATTTTTTTAAAAATGCATTTACTACATTTTAAGGCAGATGAGTCACCCATTTTCTATCAGTTTGCTTGTGATTGACTTTAATTTGTAAGACAAACAGAATAAGAGATTTAATAGTAAGTAACAGAAAATTCGTTTGTTTAGCCACTGTGCTGCTTCATATTAAATATACAGGGTTATTCAGAGAGTACTGACATTTCGTTGCTCTCTGATTCGCCGCACTTCGGAGAGTTCGATTCAAATTCACAAACTGACCGTAGGGTCCTGGAGTGCAGTGAATCGGCCATCGAATGCTGTCACCAACCTGCTGAAAACCCACTGACTGCCCCCACCAACCTGCCGCCAACCCACCGGACACCGCTGCAAACCTACAGCGCCGAGCAGTCTCAGAAAAAAGCCGACAAGCCACCGGACAGGTAAAAAACTAAAAGGAAAAACCATTGCAAGTGCCAAATTTGAAATGCTGTTTACAAAAAAAACTACTGGACGAAGAGGTCTGGAATTAGCATATAAGATCCTATGAATGATAATAAAAAGGTCTGTTACATTAAAAAAAATTTATTTAACCCCTTCACTGCTGATGACGTGTGGGGCACGTCGTCATTGACTCCCGCTATATGCGGAGGACGTGCCCCACACGTCATCTGCTTGCGGGAGCCCCGGCGGAGATACTCACCTCTCTGACCAGGGTCCCGTGGTGGTCTGACGCTGAAGTTAATCCCCTCCCAACGTCAATGACGTCATCGGCCATGCGCGATGATGTCATTTCCAGGTGACCCCCTGGCAATGCCAGGAGATCACCTGAAAGGGAGGGGGGGATCCGTTCAGATCCCTCTCCCTCCCGATCAGGAAGGAGCAGTGCCACAAGCCAGGCACCGCTTAAAAGGGGAGAGTCTCCCCTTTTAAGCGGTGCCTGGCTTTAACCCTGTTATGAGTGCTATGTTTTGTTCATAAAACAAACCCCTCAGGCACGGGTCGCACTTCAGTACCTTACGGCGCCGAAATGCGGCCTAGTTCCGGTGGGGCCGCCTTCTTGGATGGCAGGTCCACCCTCGGGTTTCCCCTCACTGCTCAACATCATCGCTCATAGAGTGATGATGTCATATAGCCGGGGAACCCACAGCTGCCCGGGGATTTCCCAAGGAAATCCACTGGTGGAGATCGGGGGATCCTTTGAACCCGATATCGCCAGAACCCTGGCAGCTAGGGGGTCATGGAGGGTGTCATTCGAAAGGCCCGAGACATGACCATGTTCAATGTAACAAAAATATTAAAAAAAATAATAAATAAATAATAATAATAAAAAATATTTTGTGTGTTGTTTTTATTAATGCAGAAGTATTGTTCACATTTCAATTATAATGTGAACAATGATGCTGCACTAATGATTTTTTTCTATGGGATGCGTTTGCTAAAAATCACGTAATTCCCCCCAAAAAATTTAACATGTCCCCATTTCAAATTTTTGTACAAGCGCACCCCATAGAAAACATAACCGCAAACGCTCATGTGATAAAATGTGAAAAACAAAACCACTTAACATGCTGTAGCTGATTAAAAATTCATATTTTATTGCATTTTTTGTTATAATATACAGACAGAACATGACATATACATATAAAAATGATATATTATGAATCTGCGGAGTCTGCCGGAAAGAACGATATATAATATGTCTGGGTCGTATAATAAGATGTGGCTTTAAATCGCGTTTTAAAATGATGAGTGAAAACGGTAACAATGAGCTCAGCACACAGCGGTGAAATGCCTCAGCAGCGAAGGGGTTGAAAAAAATCAGAAAAAAATCTGGAAAAATGACTAAGATATCCTAAAAAAGAATTAAATAAAGTGACTTTTTGCTGTTGATTAAAAGAATAAACGGTTTATTAGATATTGGATTAAAAAGGGAATATTTTTAACATTGAAGTTTATGGGATTCACCTGAATAAACCTGTCGAATGAAATCACCGAACATCAGGGCATTTCACTGACATTTCTCAGCTGTTCGGTGTCTGTAACTAGATTAACCATTGCTTCTCTATGGGGGATTTCACTGCCCTCGAACCGACACCACATTTCGCTGGCAAATCGCCAAACTTCGGCGAACTGTCTGCTTTCGGAATAGCTGAATGGCCCCGAAATGGCAACGTACGGGGAATTCATTTTGGGGCCAGATCGACTCTCCAAATAAAACGAGGTCGGGAACCAGTGGTTTTTTGAAAGTCATTTAAATTATTTATACAGTGAGAAATATTTGGGAATATTCCCAGTGTATTCCTTAGTGTAATAACCTATATGGCAGGAAAATGTCACCATTTACTGGCCAAATGACAAGCACCTCTCCAGTAAGTGTCCTTGGGCAAGACACCTAAAATAGAAACATAGAAAAATGTCGGCAGATAAGAACCTTTCGGCCCATCTAGTCGCCCAATTACATTGATACTTTACCTGGATTTATCTTTTGTTTAGGATAGCCTTATGCCTATCCCATGCCTGCTTAAATTCAATTACTGTTTTGGCCTCTACCACCTCAACTGGATCCACCACCCTTTCCATGTATCCACCACCCTCTCAGTAAAATAATGCTTTCTGATTTTACTTTTAAACCTTTGCCCCTCTAATCTAAGACTATGTCCTCTTGTTTTGCTACTTTGTTTCCTTTTAAATAATACTCCCTTCCTCTACCTTGTGGATTCCCTTTACGTATTTAAATGTTTCTATCATATCTCCTCTGTCTCGTCTTTTTTCCAAGCTGTACATGTTAAGATCATTAAGCCTTTCCTGGTACATACTCGCCACTCAGGACATACTTGAAAACGAGAGAAATCTCAATGTATCCTTCCTGGTAAAATCCTTTCTCAAAAAAAAAAAATGGAGTTAATGCAAATAGAAGTACAGTTACTGGCTCTGTGCATCGCCTGGGGAAAGCTTGGTATATCAGGACATTTTCCAACCAATTTTAAACAGTTTCAGCACCTTGGGCATTATGCCAGCAGGGCAAACCTTTGGGGGCAACTGCCGGAGCTAAAAAGTAACAAACAAATTTCCTTTGCTTTTACCCTGCTTAGCTGCAGATTCAGGTAACTTGATATTGTGCACCTAATGGTGCTTTTCATGACCCGATTTATCTCGATCTCGGGAGTGAAGGGGTTAAAAAACAACTTGACTTCCAACCTAGAAGCTGACTAGATTATTTTCTGCCATGTTCACTCTTGTGACTTCCTGAGCCAATTGTATTGCATTTAAGTAACCATTATGGTAACTCCCCTCCTGGACATTGCTAATTTTCCTCCGTTTTCTGGCTTCAGTTTCCTACATGCTTTAGAGGCTCTGTCTGCTGGCCTCAAAAAGTTAAATCGTAACAAAAAAGAATGGTATCAGGCACTTCAAAACAATATGTGGCTTTTAATGGGAGACACAATGTTTTAATCCAATGGACCATTCTATAGCGCTTGACAAAGCTCTGTTGCACCAAAATGTTGCATCTTCCATTAAATTCCACCCTTTGCTTTAGAGTGTCTGGTTCCTTTGTTTTTTGTTACAGTATTGCTGGAGTCAGCCCCACTGGTCCCCTAAGCACCCTACATCGTATTCGGTCTGCTACACTATCTGTAGACTGATGAAGCTTGAAAATAATCAAGCGAAACGCGTTTCGGTATAGTATTTTGTATTTTATTGTTTGATATTTTGCAATACTTTTAAATTTATAATTTATTAATAAGTATACATTTTGGATCCTAAAATCCACTATTGGAGTTCATTCACATCCATTCTAATCTACTCTGGGGCCGAGCCTTTCTGGTTTAAGGATTTCTGGACATCATCAGACTAGATACAGTATCCCTGTTGCCTGAAAGTGGTCCAAGGCCCTCTTATGGATAATGTCCATATAGAATTATGCTAAATGTTGTTTCTATTTGAGGCATAAGTACAACTGAAAGGCACAAGTTATCCAGATACACGCACAAGACCGTATTGATGGGAGGAGCCCCCCATAGAGGCTTAAAGGCATGAAAAATGAGCCGTCAGGCTCCTGACTTGTGAGTCATATCACTGTAATTTATACATAAATTCACATTTACCATCGATATTGCGTGATGAGTATTTGTTTTCCATTATAGGAAAGACACTATAAAGAAATTGGACTGATATGAGATATGTTTAACCCTTTCACTGCTGAGGCATTTCACTGCTGTGTGCTGAGCTCATTTTTACCGCTTTCACTCATCATGTTTAAACGCGATTTGAAGCCACATTTTATTATACGACCCAGACATATTATATATCGTTCTTTCCGGCAGACTCCGCAGATTCATAATATATCATTTTTATATGTATATGTCATGTTCTGCCTGTATATTATGACAAAAAATGCAATAAAAATTGAATTTGTAATCATCTGCAGTGTGTAAAGTGTTTTTTTCACATTTTATCACATGAGCATTTGTGGTTATGTTTTCTATGGGGTGCGCTTGTAGAAAAATTAAAAATGGGGACTTGTTACATTTTGTGGGGGGAATTACGTGATTTTTAGCAAACGCACCCCATAGAAAAAAATCATTAGTGCAGCATCATTGTTCACATTATAATTGAAATGTGAACAATATTGCTGCATTAATAAAAACAACACACAAAAAAAAACAGGTTTTTTAAAAAATTTAATTATTATTTTTATTATTTTCTTTTATTTTGTTTTTACTTTTCACCTAGTCATGTTGGGCATCATTCGAAAGACCATGCTCAGGCCTTTCAAATGACCCCCTCCATGATCCCCTAGCTGCCACGGTTCTGGAGATATCGGGGCTTACAGGAACCCCCTATCTCCACCAGAGGATTTCCTTGGGAAATACCCGGGCAGCTAGGGGTTCCCCGGCTATCTGACTTGATCATGCTATGTGTGATGATGTCGGGCAGCGAGTGAGGACCCGGGGGTGGAGCCGCCATCCAAGATGGCGGCCCCCACCGGAGCTAGGCCGCACAGCGCTGAAGTGCGACCCGGCGCTTGAGGGGTTAATGCCAGGTTTTGCTTAAAAGGGGAGACTCTCCCCTTTTAAGCGGTGCCTGACTTTTGGTGTTGCTCCTTCTCGATCGGGAGGGAGAGGGATCCGAACGGACTCCACCTCCCTTCCAGGCTATCTCCCGGCATCTTCACTTGCAGCAAAAAGTCACTTTATTTAATTATTATTTAGGCCAATTTTTTCCCCGATTTTTTTTTTTTTATCCATATACTAGACATGTGCATTCGTTTTAGTACTAAAACGATTTAGTCCGAATCTTCGGATAATTTAGTTTTCGTATGACTCAAGAGAAACGAAACTGCTCAGTGCAAAAACGAAAGAAACTAAAATAAAATGCACTACATTTTAGTTTCAGTTCTTTTTGTGATATTACATTGATGAGTGAAGGAGACCAGCAATGAAGAGCGCAACATCGCAACATCCGAAGTTCTGCACCCTCCTCATGCCAATGCAGTAGGATGTTCTATACAGAGAGGGGCATTAATTAATGCAGGAGGATGTTCTATACATTATACAGAGAGGGGTATTAATGCAGGAGGATGTTATATACATTATACAGAGAAAGGTATAAATTGAGGAGGATGTTCTATACAGAGAGGGACATTAATTAATTCAGGAGGATGTTCTATATATTATACAGAGAGGAGTATTAATTAATGCAGGAGGATGTTCTAAACATTATAGAGAGAGGAGCCTTTTTTTTTTTAGCCCTTTAAATCCAGTGGCTGTGAGCACTGAGATCGGCTGCATGTTACATTATCTCTCAGTACAATGTATCAGGCTCAGCTATTACAGTAATGGACTGTAACAGCTCTCAGAGTTTCAGTAAAACAAGGAAATAATATTGTTCTAACCTCTTATATATAAAAATATTATTTACTAGTTTTACTGAAACTCTGAGCGCTGTGATGAGCAGAAGTCAGTTACTGTAACAGCTTTGCCTGACACGGGGCAGTATTACAATGTTGGTGCTAACTTAACCAGAGCTGTTGTAAACTGAAAACCTTCATAGGCTATAATGGCTCTGGGAAGTTTACAAAAGCTCTGGTTAAGATAGCACCAACTATGTAATATGGCCCACATTGTGCTGAAAGTGAGAGATACTGTAACAAGCAGCGATCTCAGCCCTCTGAGGAGCCACTACAATAGTAATTGTATCCACTGGTTTTCTGATGAATGAAATTAGTCTTCATACTAAAGAACTGAAAACGAATTTCTTTAGCAACTAAATAAATTGCATTTTAGGACTAATCCATTAGTTCAAAACGAAATTTTGTGCTGTGCACATGTCTACCATATACCTGTATATATTTTTTATTTTTTTATAATTGCATTTTATTCTGTAACAGACATTTTAATATTATTCATAGGACCTTATATGTTATTTCCAGGCATTTTTGTGCAGTAGTTTTTTGCAAACAGCTTTTAAAAGTTGCTAAATTACAGTGTAGCGCTCACTCCCGGAGGAGCCACTGAAATTGAACCTCGGGTCAGTCTCCCCGCACTAGGGAATAAATATACTCCAGCACCGTTGTGGATTTTATAGATTATATAGTTTACTAGAATAAAAGGCATATAATGAATAACAAGGTGTTCGTATATATATTTACAGTACTTCGTAATGCGGTAAACGCGCAGCGGAAAAGAAATACGATGCTTCGTAATTCGGGAAACGCGCAGCGGAAAAGAAATACGATGCTTCGTAATTCGGGAAACGCGCAGCGGAAAAGACAAAAAGGAAAATAAGTCTTTAACCCCTTTGTGATTGGGGAGTGAGTCCCGCACAGGTTATGTCCCGGAATGTAATTGTGTGTGTGTGTTACGGTACCCGGGTACACTATTCAACTGGCCAGTGAATTGCTTAAGAGGCATCTTCGACTAGTCAAGTTGGGGCCCTGTGGGTTTTGGAAACAAACAGCAGCGTGCTTTCTTGGTTTTACAACGGCCTAGTAGGCCTCTCACCCATCCGCCAGATACTTGAGGTTCCGCTTGACCTAGGACGTCTCTCCGCTTGATCCTTACTGGGGTCCTCTTGGCTTCTGGATCAGCCGTCTGGCTTTCTGCTCCTGCCGCGACTTGTCCAGCTTACCGCCTGCTCTCCCAGTCTGATCGACCTGCGGTACTCCTAACTCGGGGTCCTCAGCTTCCTTAATAGCAGCTTGGGCAACCTTGTGGATCGCAGGGTCTCCCTTTGGTAAGGCTGAATAACCCGATCTGTAACTCCGTTCGGCCCCACCTGCGCTCCGGCCTGGTCACGGTTACGTTCTGCAGTACTGTGTCTTGTCTCTCTCACTCCCTGGCGTGCTCTCCCAGCTCTCTCCACGAGGCTCAGGATGTAAGCTCTCTCTGTCCCACCCACTTCCTGTGTCCGTTCCCTCAGCATGCCGGGAAATGTAGTCCCAATGTAATATTCAGTGTCTCACATTGCGCTTGTCTCCCTCCAGTGGCCAAAAATAGGTACTGCCACAATAAGGAATTAAACACAGCGCTACAACAGTCTTAACACAAAAAGCCTCGCAAAAGCGAAAATCTTTGCGCCAAGCTTAAACTTTTTGCGTGCTCAAATCACCGCTGGAATTACAATCCTCGCGGCTTTTTTCTGCCTCCGATCAATTGCGCGCGCAAAGAGGACGCGCCCGAATGCAGGCGCAGTACCGTCTCGCGCAAACATCTTTGTGCGAGCAGTCTTTTTTCGAGATTCAGCCAATCAGAATTAAGAACCATACCTGTCTCACGTTAACAAATTGCATCTGCCACTGTCAATCTGAGCATATATGCTGCAGCAATAATACAGGATTCGCGCAGGTTCACCCGTGGTAGATGTTTGCGCACGGTTGTTGCTCTGACTATGTAATACGGGATTCAACACAAATGATCTTACCCCTCGCATTAATGTTTTGTTGTGCAGGCGCAAACGTTTGCGTGAAAATTTTTATTTAGCCCGCACTGTTTTTCTTTTTTTTACCCTTGTTCGTAGGCTTGTCGGCTTTTTCCAGCAGCTAGTCGGCGGGCCGTCAGCTTTTCTCGAATCGATTCGGCGGTATAGCGGCGGATCATAAGCTGCATTTGGAGGGTTTCAGTGTTTTTCGGATCGATTCAGTGGTTTTTTTGGATGTGTTTGGCAGTTTTGCAGCGTTTTTCCCGATTGGCATCTTTGCAACGGTTTTTCAGATGCATTTGGCACCTTGTTACCTGCACTTCGGACCTTGCATTAATGCTGAATTAACAGCGGGATCGGCGAATCAGACTCACCAAGGTGCGGGGAACGGGAGAGCACCGACATGTCCTTGGAATTTTGGTTCTCTCTGAATAACGCTGGTAATGTCTACTGAAATGTATTTTAATTGTATTGATTTATTTTACAGAATATTTTTTTCACGGCGTCTTTGATGTCTTTATTCTTCAGGCTGTAAATGATGGGGTTAATTATAGGAGTGAACACAGTGTACAACAAGGACACAGCTTTACTGACAGTCAATGATTTTCCTTTAGATGGAATCACGTAACTTCCAAACAGTGTCCCATAGAAAATAGAAACCACAGCCAGGTGGGAGCTGCAGGTGGAGAAGGCTTTCCCTCGCCCGGTTTTAGTGGAGATTCTAAGGACAGCCCGGACAATACACACATAAGAAACTGTGATAACTAGAAGTGGGAAAATTGCAAAAGGAACACTAAAGAAGAAAAGTTCAATTTCAATGACATGTGTGTCTGAGCAGGAAAGCTCCTTCAGTGGAACAAGATCACAGTAAAAATGGTCAATGACATTTGGGCCACAAAAGTCAAACTGAGCAACGGACAGTGTCTCAATCAATGCTATAGAAAAGCTTAAAAACCAAGATATATTAACCAGTGTAATGCACAGCACAGAGCTCATTGTCGTATTGTATCTCAGAGGGTTACAGATGGCCAGATATCTGTCATAAGACATTATAGTCAGAAGGAAACTCTCAGAAGATTCAGAGGAAATAAAAAAATAAAACTGTGTCATACAGCCTGTAAAAGACACGGCGCCCCCTTCATTCCATATAATATAAAGTGCGTTCGGGACAATGTCTGTGGTCAGAAGTAAATCAGAAAGGGACAGCTGTGTCAGGAAGAAGTACATGGGAGACTGCAGACTGCGGTTGGAGGCCACCAGCCAGATGATCAGAAGATTCCCACAGATTGTTCCAAAGAGAAAAACAAGAAAACAAAGTAAAAGTATTATTCTGACACTCTGAAAAGTCTGAAATCCGAGGAGAAGAAACTTTGTGACGCTGGTCTGGTTCATTACATTCATTACCTGGGGGATAGAATTAAAGGATGGATATTGGTATTTATTTGCAAAGGATTTTCCCAGGAAGGATACATTGAGATTTCTCTGGTGTTCAGTATGTCCTGGGTTCAAGAACATTGAATTGTTACAGTGTTACAGAAATACAAAGTAATAAAATGCAAGATATTAAAAAAACAACACAAATATACAGATTAACCCAGAAAATAAATATGTAAGAAATATACTCACTGCTCCATGTTTAAAGCCGCAATCTGTATATACTCACTATGTTACATGTTTACAGGCACATTCTGTATAAAGTCACTATGTTACATGTTTACAGATGCATTCTGTATATAGTTACTGCGGATTCTTCAATAGGGTGAGTGCGGGATTATATCAAATCCTGGGCTCTGCTGGGTATGTGAAATCCTGGGCTCTGCTGGGTATGTGGGATTCTGGGTTCTGCTGGGTATGTGAAATTCTGGGCTCTGCTGGGTATGCAAAATTCTGGGCTCTGCTGGGTATGTGAAATTCTGGGCTCTGCTGGGTATGTGAAATCCTGCACTCTGCTGGGTATGCAAAATTCTGGGCTCTGCTGGGTATGTGAAATTCTGGGCTCTGCTGGGTATGTGAAATCCTGCACTCTGCTGGGTATGCAAAATTCTGGGCTCTGCTGGGTATGTGAAATTCTGGGCTCTGCTGGGTATGTGAAATCCTGGGCTCTGCTGGGTATGTGAAATTCTGGGCTCTGCTGTGTATGTGAAATCCTGGGCTCTGCTGGGTATTTGAAATCGAGGGCTTTGCTGGGTATGTGAAACTCTGGGCTCTGCTGGGTATTTGAAATCCTGGACGCTGTTGGGTATGTGAAATCCTGGGGTCTGTCTGGGTATATAAAATTCTGTGAGTTTAACTTCCCGTTAGCAGTACAACTATGAGTATAAAAATTAAAATCTAACTAACACTATGGAGCGCTGTTGTTCACTGGCACCCCTTTGTCTCATCTATACTATAAAAGAGTAAGGCTTCAAGTGTCCGTCGCCAAAAGCGGTCTGCGCATGCGCGACGGACATTTGAAAGTGGCCGTTAAAACAAACAGGTAGCTGCGCGTGCCGGCCGCTTGCAAAAAAAATCAAAAAAATCAAAAAAAAAAAATCGGCACGAGCCCGTGTGTTTAAACGCCGCAAGCCCCGATCCTCCAGCAGTGACCGTCCTCCGGCTGTCGCGGCCTGCTCAGCGGGCATCCAGGCTCAGGCGAGCCCCCGGCTTGGTTTGGGCCTACAGGCCCAGCCGAGCCGGGGACTCGCCTAAGCCTAGAGGCCGGCCGAGCAGCCAGCGACAGCCAGAGGACGGTCACCGCTGGAGCTCAGGGCCGAAGTTGCCAAAACATACTCCCCTACATTGGCCCTGAGCTCCAGCGGTGACTTCCTCCGGCCGAGCAGGCTGCTAGGCCGGACTCCAGGCTCAGGCGAGCCCCCGGCTTGGGCCTACAGGCCCAGCCGAGCCGGGGACTCGCCTAAGCCTAGAGGCCGGCCGAGCAGCCAGCGACAGCCGGAGGACGGTCACCGCTGGAGCTCCGGGCCGAAGTTCCCAAAACATACTCCCCTACATCGGCCCTGAGCTCCAGCGGTGACTTCCTCTGGCCGAGCAGGCTGCTAGGCCGGACTCCAGGCTCAGGCGAGCCCCCGGCTTGGGCCTACAGGCCCAGCCGAGCCGGGGACTCGCCTAAGCCTAGAGGCCGGCCGAGCAGCCAGCAACAGCCGGAGGATGGTCACCGCTGGAGCTCAGGGCCGAAGTTGCCAAAACATACTCCCCTACATCGGCCCTGAGCTCCAGCGGTGACTTCCTCCGGCCGAGCAGGCTGCTAGGCCGGACTCCAGGCTCAGGCGAGCACCCGGCTCGGCTTGGGCCTACAGGCCCAGCCGAGCCGGGGACTCGCCTAAGCCTAGAGGCCGCCGAGCAGCCAGCGACAGCCGGAGGACGGTCACCGCTGGAGCTCAGGGCCAATGTAGGAGGATGTTGCCTACACATACTCACCTACATCGGCCCTTAGCTCCTCCAGCGATGGCAGTCCCGCTTCCAGTGTCCTCTCTGTCTCCGTTGGTCGTCGGTATGACGTCACGAAAGCCTTTGACCCTGGGTCAAAGGCTTTTGTGATGTCATACCGGCGACCAACAGAGAGAGGACACTGGAAGCGGGACTGCCATCGCTGGAGGAGCTAAGTGGCCGATGTAGGTGAGTATGTGTAGGCAACATCCTCCTACATTGGCCCTGAGCTCCAGCGGTGACCGTCCTCCGGCTGTCGCAGGCTGCTCGGCCGGCCTCCAGGCTCAGGCGAGCCCCCGGCTTGGCTTGGGCCTACAGGCCCAGCCGAGCCGGGGGCTCGCCTAAGCCTGGAGGCCGGCCGAGCAGCCTGCGACAGCCACCGGTGGAGCTCCGGGCCAATGTAGGGGGATGTTGCCTACACATACTCACCTACATCGGCCCTTAGCTCCTCCAGCGATGGCAGTCCCGCTTCAAGTGTCCTCTCTCCGTTGGTCGCCGGTATGACGTCACGAAAGCCTTTGACCCCGGGGGTCAAAGGCTTTCATGACGTCATACCGGCACCAACGGAGAGAGGACACTGGAAGCGGGACTGCCATCGCTGGAGGGCTGTTGTAGGTGAGTATGTGCTCTCCACACCCACCCTGCTTGCTCGGCCGGTATCCAAGCTTAGGCGAGCCCCCGGCTTGGCATGGGCCTAGAGGCCCAGCCGAGCCGGGGACTCACCTAAGCATGGAGGCCGGCCGAATTGCCTGCTCGGGTGTCCTCCAGGCTCAGGCGAGTCCACGGCTCGGCTGGGCCTCTAGGCCCCAGCCAAGCCGGGGGCTCGCCCAAGCTTGGATGCCGGCCGAGCTACTTGCTTGGCCGGCATCCAGGCTAAGGCGAGCCCCCGGCTTGGCCTTGGCCTAGAGGCCCAGCCGAGCCGGGGGCTCGCCTGAGCCTGGATGCCAGCCATACACACACTCACACACACACACACACACACACTGTAACAACCATATATGTGTATGTGTGTGTATATATATCCACATGGGGTTACAGTGTGTGTGTGTGTGTGTATATATATATATACGGACTGCGCATGCGCGCAGTCCACGGGGTGCTGTGGCGGTTGGAATGCGCGCGCAACCGGGTGCGCGCGCGCCACCCGCCGCAGCACGCCCAAAGCGTCCTACGGAGTTTTGCTGCGCGCGCATCCAAACCCCAACAGCCTGTTACGGAGGTTGCCACGCGCCTCCCGCCGCAGGACCACCAATGTTGGAAGGGCGCAAAACAGCCCAGAGCCCAGCACCGAGCCCAGTGCCTGAGCCCAGCGCCTGGGCGCAGAGCCCAGCACCGAGCCCAGCGCCTGAGCGCAGAGCCCAGCACCGAGCCCAGCGCCTGAGCGCAGAGCCCAGCACCGAGCCAGCGCCTGAGCGCAGAGCCCAGCACCGAGCCCAGCGCCTGAGCGCAGAGCCCAGCACCGAGCCCAGCGCCTGAGCGCAGAGCCCAGCACCGAGCCCAGCGCCTGAGCGCAGAGCCCAGCACCGAGCCCAGCGCCTGAGCGCAGAGCCCAGCACCGAGCCCAGCGCCTGAGCGCAGAGCCCAGCACCGAGCCCAGCGCCTGAGCGCAGAGCCCAGCACCGAGCCCAGCGCCTGAGCGCAGAGCCCAGCACCGAGCCCAGCGCCTGAGCGCAGAGCCCAGCACCGAGCCCAGCGCCTGAGCGCAGAGCCCAGCACCGAGCCCAGCGCCTGAGCGCAGAGCCCAGCACCGAGCCCAGCGCCTGAGCGCAGAGCCCAGCACCGAGCCCAGCACCGAGCGCAGAGCCCAGCACCGAGCCCAGCGCCTGAGCGCAGAGCCCAGCACCGAGCCCAGTGCCTGAGCGCAGAGCCCAGCACCGAGCCCAGCGCCTGAGCACCGAGCCCAGCGCCTTAGCTCCTGAGCCCAGTGCCTGAGCGCAGAGCCCAGCGCCTGAGCCCAGCGCCTTAGCGCCTGAGCCCAGCGCCTTAGCGCAGAGCCCAGCGCCTGAGCCCAGCGCCTGAGCGCAGAGCCCAGCGCCTCAGCCCAGCGCCTGAGCACAGAGCCCAGCGACTCAGCCCAGCGCCTGAGCGCAGAGCCCAGCGCCTGAGCGCAGAGCCCAGCGCCTGAGCCCCTGAGCGCAGAGCCCAGCGCCTGAGCCCCTGAGCGCAGAGCCCAGCGCCTGAGCCCCTGAGCGCAGAGCCCAGCGCCTGAGTGCAGAGCCCAGCACCTGAGCCCCTGAGTGCAGAACCCAGCGCCTGAGCGGAGAGCCCAGCACCTGAGCGCAAAGCCGAGCGCAGAGCCCAGCGCCTGAGCGCAGAGCCCAGCGCCTGAGCCCAGTACCTGAGCCCAGTACCTGAGCCCAGCGCTGAACAGAGCACAGAGCAGAGCGCCAAGCAGAGCACAATAGATGGCACAGAGCAGAGCACAACCCATTAAAGGCACGGAGCAGAGCACAATAAACGGCACAGAGCCGAGCACAGCACAATAGACTGCACCGAGCCGAGCACAATAAACGGCACAGAGCCGAGCACAGCACAATAGACTGCACAGAGCCGAGCACAATAAACACCACAGAGCCGAGCACGGCACAATAGACTGCACAGAGCCAAGCACAATAAATGTCACAGAGCCGAGCACAACAGAATAAACGCCACAGAGCCGAGCACAACAGAATAAACGGCACAGAGCCGGGCACAGAGCCGAGCACAACAGAATAAACGGCACCGAGCACAGAACCAAGCACAACGCACCACACTTATCAATAGACTGCCCTCTGGGCAGGCTTTACACCTAGTGGTTTATAAAATGGCACTTGGTGTATAAAAGGTTACTGACCCCTGATATACAGAATGCGCCTGTAAACATGTAACATAGTGACTATATACAGAATGCACCTGTAAACATGTAACATAGTGACTATATACAGAATGCACCTGTGAACATGTAACACAGTGACTATATACAGAATGCGCCTGAAAACCTGTAACACAGTGACTATATACAGAATTCACCTGTAAACATGTAACATAGTTACTATATACAGAATGCACCTGTAAACATGTTTCACAGTGGCTATATACAAATTGCGCCCGTAAACATGTAACAGTGACTATATACAGAATGTGCCTGTAAACGTGTAACATAGTGACTATATACAGAATTCACCTGTAAACATGTAAGATAGTGACAATATACAGAATGTGCCTGTATACAGTCAGGTCCACAAATATTGGGACATCGACACAATTCTAACATCTTTGGCTCTATACACCACCACAATGGAGTTGGAATGAAACAAACACAATGTGCTTTAACTGCAGACTGTCAGCTTTAATGTGAGGGTATGTACATCCAACTCAGGTGAATGGTGTAGGACTTACAGCAGTTTGCAGATGTGCCTCCCACTTGTTAAGGGACCAAAAGTAATGGGACAGAATAATAATCATAAATCAAACTTTCCCTTATTAACCCTTTCGCTGCTGAGGCTTTTCACACCTCTGTGCTGAGGTCATTTTTACCGGTTTTGCTCATCATGTTTAAACGTGTTTTGAAGGCTTATTTTAGTATATGACCCAGACATATTATATATCGTTCTTTCCGTCAGACTCGGTAGATTCATAATATGTCATTATTATATGTATACGTTATGTCATGTCTGTATATTATAACAAAAAATGCAATAAAATATGTATTTTCAATAATTTACAACGTGTAAAGTGTTTTTTTTCACATTTTAATATGCGAGCAATTGCGGTTAATTTTGTATGGGGTGCGCTTGTTAAAAAAATTAGAGATGGGGTCTCGTTACATTTTGTTTTGGGGAAAATTACGCGATTTTTAACAAACGCACCGCATACAAAAATCGTTAGTGCAGCATCATTGTTCACATTATAATTGAAATGGGAACAATATTTCTGCATTAACGAACCAAAAAAAAGAAAATAAAATGTTTATTTTTTTTTTATAATTTTTTTTTTAAATATATTTTTATTTTTAATTTTTATTTTTATTTTTTTTAAAAAACTTTTTTCACTTTAGTGTTTGATATTGTTGGAACGGCCATGCTCTGGCCGATCCAACCATACCAAACTTTAACCCCTAGCTGCCACGGATCGGGAGATAGGGAGTTCATTGGAACTCCCTATCTCCACCGTTGGTGGCAGTTAGGGGTTAACTCTAGCTATGCACGATGACGCCAGTCCTCAGGGGGAGTTCCCGGAGGCTTGGCCGACATCCAAGATGTCGGCCAGCTCCGGGAAAGGATCACGAACCGGCGCTTTTCAGCGCCGATTCGTGATCCAGCTCCCCAGGGGTTAATGCCAGGTACCATTTGGAAGGGCAGGCTGTGCCCTTCCAAATGGTGCCTGGGTTAACCCCCGCAACGCCGCCGATCGGGAGGGAGAGAGGTCCGAAGGACCTCACCCCCTCCCTTTCAGGCGCCTCCTCCGCACATGCGGGGGGGGCGCCTGAATTAGGTGTCATCGCGCTGCCGCGATGACACCTAATTTCAGCGGCTGCGGTTCCAGATGCTGGGCTGACATCGAGGATGTCAGCCCGCACCAGGGGGGCCAGCGATCGACCGGAACCCGGCCGAACGCTGGCCCCAAAGGGAGGACGCGCTCAGCGCGTCCTCCGCATACCAGCAGCCATAGGGAGGACGCGCTGAGCGCGTCCTCCGCATTGAAGTGGTTAATACTTGGTTGCAAATCCTTTGCAGTCAATCACAGCCTGAAGTCTGGAATGCATAGACATCACCAGACACTGGGTTTCATCCCTGGTCATGCTCTGCCAGGCCACTACTGCAACTGTCTTCAGTTCCTGCTTGTTCTTGGGGCATTTTCCCTTCAGTTTTGTCTTCAGCAAGTGAAATGCATGCTCAATGGGATTCAGGTCAGGTGATTGACTTGGCCATTGCATAACATTCCACTTCTGTCCCTTCAAAAACTCTTTGGTTGCTTTTGCAGTATGCTTTGGGTCATTGTCCATCTGCACTGTGAAGCACTGTCCAATGAGTTCTGCAGCATTTGACTGAATGTCAGCAGATAAAATTGTCCGAAACACTTCAGAAATCATCCTGCTGCTTTTGCCAGCAGTCACATCATCAATAAATACAAGATAACCAGTTCCATTGGCAGCCATACATGCCCACGCCATGACACTACCACCACCATGCTTCACTGATGAGGTGGTATGCTTAGGATCATGAGCAGTTCATTTCCTTCTCCATACTCTTCTCTTCCCATTACTCTGGTACAAGTTGATCTTGGTCTCATCTGTCCATAGGATCTTGTTCCAGAACTGTGAGTGCTTTGTTAGGTGCTGTGTGGCAAACTCTAATCTGGCCTTCCTGTTTTTGAGGCTCACCAATGGTTTACATCTTGTGGTGAACCCTCTGTATTCACTCTGGTGAAGTCTTCTCTTGATTGTTGACTTTGACACACATACACCTACCTCCTGGAGAGTGTTCTTGATCTGGCCAACTGTTGTGAAGGCTGTTTTCTTCACCAGGGAAAGAATTCTTCGGTCATCCACCACAGTTGTTTCCCGGGTCTTTTGGTGTTGCTGAGCTCACCTTCTTTTTGAGAATGTTCCAAACAGTTGTTTTGGCCACACCTAATGTTCCTGCTATCTCTCTGATGGGTTTGTTTTGTTTCTTCAGCCTAATGATGGCTTGCTTCACTGATAGTGACAGTTCTTTGGATCTCATCTTGAGAGTCGACAGCAACAGATTCCAAATGCAAATAGCACACTTGAAATGAACTCTGGGCCTTTTATTTGCACATTGTAATTGGGGTAATGAGGGAATATCACACACCTGGCCATGGAACAACTGAGAAGCCAATTGTCCCATTACCTTTGGTCCCTTAACAAGTGGGAGGCACATCTGCAAACTGCTGTAAGTCCTACACCGTTCACCTGAGTTGGATGTACATACCCTCAAATTAAAGCTGACAGTCTGCAGTTAAAGCACATTGTGTTTGTTTCATTCCAACTCCATTGTGGTGGTGTATAGAGCCAAAGATGTTAGAATTGTGTATATGTCCCAATATTTATGGACCTGACTGTACGTGTAACATAGTGACTATATACAGAATGCGCCTGTAAACATATAACATAGTGACTATATACAGAATGTGCCTGTAAACATGTAACATAATGACGATATACTGAATGCACCTGTAAACAGACAGACAGATACAGACAGACAGATACAGACAAATACATACAGATACAAATACATACAGATAGATACAGACAGACACAGACAGACACAGAAAGATACAGACAGATAGATACAGACAGACAGAAACAGACAAATACAGACAGACACAGACAGACACAGGCATACACAGATAGTTACAGACAGACACAGATAGTTACAGACAGACACAGACAGATACAGACAGATACAGATAGTTACAGACAGACACAGACAGACACAGACAGATACAGACAGATACAGATAGTTACAGACAGATACAGATAGTTTCAGACAGATACAGATAGTTACAGACAGACACAGACAGATACAGATAGTTACAGACAGATACAGATAGTTACAGACAGATACAGATAGTTTCAGACAGATACAGATAGTTACAGACAGATACAGATAGTTACAGACAGATACAGATAGTTTCAGACAGATACAGATAGTTACAGACAGACACAGACAGATACAGATAGTTACAGACAGATACAGATAGTTACAGACAGATACAAACAGACAGATACAGATAGTTACAGACAGATACTTGTGTGTCAGACTCACGTGCAGCAGCCTCTGTGTATGTGGATGTGAGCTGGTTATTATGGTCAATTTATTCTCTCAGTAAAACCCCAGAGTTAGTACAGGGAGTTCTCTTGGTGCCGCGGATAATCCAGAGAGAAATGTCATGAGGACTTTTACTGATAAACAAAATCATTTCTTAACACTTACTGTCTGTGAAAACACTCACTGATAAATATATACACCGACAAAATCATTTAACATCTGTATTATTTCACCTAAAACACATTTATTACTGATATTAAAAAAACACATACAGGGTTATTCAAAGAGAATCGAAAAGTCACTGCACGTTCGGTGACTTTTTGTTCTCTTCAATTCGGTGCAAAACGGCTTACCCATTTCGGCAACCCTGCGGTGTATTCAGCAAGCACCACAGGGCTGTCGAAGTGCAGGGAAAAGCTACCAAAAACCCACCGAAAACCCATCGAAAACCTGGAGAATGCACGCCGAAAACCTGTAAAAACATCTGGATTAACCCATCGAAGACGCCGGAAAAACCCGAGCAGGAGCCGATCACACGCAGTGAAGCCTCTGGAAAAAGCCGACAATGCAGACGAGTGAAGTGAATAAATTAGGAAAACAGTTTGCATGAATGTTTGCAACGTAAAACGCTGTTTGCAAAGAAACTACTGAGTGAAAATGTCTGAAATTTACATATAAGATCCAATGAATGATAATATAAAGGGCTGTTACAGAAAAAATAAGTAAGTTAAAAAAAAATCTGACTTGTTTTAAAAAAAAAAAACAGAAAAATGCTTAAAATATCCTAAAAAATCTATAAATAAAGAGACTCTTTACTGCAGAATTATATAATGAACGGTTTATTAGATATTGAATTAAAACGGGAATATTTTTAACATTGATGCCTATGGGATTTGCCTGAATAAACCTGTCGAATTATACCACCGAATGGCAGGGCATTTCGGGAACCTTTCACTGCTGGTTTGTGTTCTCTGAATAGCCGAAGCAGTGCTTTTTTATGGGGATTTCACTGCCCTCGAACAGGCACCGAACAGGCACCGTATGTGCAGGCAATTCGCCAGGATATGGCGTATTGCCTACTATCTGGATAGTCGAATGGCCAAGAAAGGTAACCGAACGCTGATTTTCATCATTCGGTTACCTTTCTCCAGCCATTCGGATCTCTTTGAATAACCCTGATAGATCTTTCTGTCTAGACATGTGCATTCGTTTTGGTACGGAATCGGATTGCATTTCGTTTGAAATTTTGACAAATTGTACTTCGAAAGTAGTCACGAAATACGAACAGTATAGCCGCATAATCTGAATCGAAACAGTGTAATGAATCATTTCGGATGGATTCAGCACCGCTGACATTTTACAGCAAACTGCAGTGCATTTTGCAACTTTGGTGATCTGTATATAGAGGAATCATTAAATGCTTCTCTATTGGCCAATTTTGCTGCGACCAAACTGAGCCGAACTGCACCATTAAGCTTAATTGACAGCAAAATACGTTGCAGTTTGGCCCACCTCCACGGCTACAAAATTGGCCCATAGAAAAACATTGAGTGATTTCACTATGTACAGATCACTGAGGTTGACCGAAGTGCGGCAAAAAGAAAAATTCTGGGTCTCAGGGTGAATGTTCAGAGACCCTGAGATTTCCAATTAAAGAGGCTCTCTGGGTGGGCCAGTATCTTAGAGCAAGAAGAAATTGTTCAGACCTAGAGGACTTTAAGATAGAAGTGAAAAATTTATGAGCGGTGTTCCTAGTGAAGGGATATTGAGGAAATGCTTAAAGAAAGCCTATCTGAGAGCTATAGGGGCTTAACGAGAAGAAGCATTGACACCAAGACATAGATCCAACAATTAGGTTTGCATTAGGTTTATAGTCAACTTCAATAAAGGATGGGAGCAGGTGAAATCAATTTGCCAAAAATGTTGGCCAACTTTAAAACTGGAAAAATCTTTGACTTCAGTATTACCAGATGCACCCTCATTTACGGCAAGACGCACCAGAAATCTGCGTGACCATCTTGTTCATAATGCCCTACTACCTCTACAACACGAAACCTGGCTGAAACAACCTGTCGGTTCATTTCAATGGCCATATTTTAAAGCCTGTAAGTTTGTTAGAAAAGCAAATACTTTCACACATCCGGTAACCGGGAGAATGTTTAACAACAGTTTGTGAATTGTTGCAATCAAATACTTACAGACATTAAAGGAAACAACACAATGTATACAACAAAACAATTCCATAAACACATCAGGGAATAATAATTTAACACAGACATCAGGAAAAAGGGCACAGAAAACACAAACACCCTGCATCTAGATCTGCAGGCACAGGGTGATGCCAACATAGGAGAGGGCTTGGAAACAATATAAAACATCAGGCCCACGCCTCCCAAACTAGATCCATGTATCTCCAGTCCAAAGTGACTATTGTCACAGCTTCTATGACAATTATAGAGTTGTGGCTTATTAGTTGGTGGGTATTTATATTTATTTTTTTCATTATTAACCCCTTCACTGCTGAGCCATTTCACCTCTGTGCGCTGAGCTCATTTTGACCATTTTGTGCTCATTATGGTCAAACACGATTTGAAGTTTTCTTTACGACCAGACAAATGATATATCCCTTTTTACGGCAGATTCATAATATATCATTATTATATGTATACGTCATGTTCTATCAGAATGCTATAACCAAAAATGTAAAAAAAAAATTTGAATTTCCAGTTTTCAATCAATTACAGCATGCAATTATTTTTTTTTCCACATTTCATCATCCGAGCCTTTACGGTTATATTTTCTAAGGGGTTCTCTTGTTAATAAAGTAATAAAAATGGTAACCTGTCACTGTATTTTTCTGAAAGAAATATTCGATTTTAACTAAAACTCATGGGGCGGCTGTCTGAATGCCGATAGAGCATTCGAGCAGCCGCCCCATGTCTGGTCTGGGGTCTGAGCTGGGGAGCAATATCCATGTGCTGGGGCAGTATCCACGTGCTGGGGCAGTATCCACGTGCTGGGGCAATATCCACGTGCTGGGGCAGTATATCCACGTGCTGGGGCAGTATATCCACGTGCTGGGACAGTATCCACGAGCTGGGGCAGTATCCACGTGCTGGGGCAGTATATCCACGTGCTGGGGCAGTATCCACGAGCTGGGGCAGTATCCACGAGCTGGGGCAGTATCCACGTGCTGGGACAATATCCACGAGCTGGGGCAGTATCCACGTGCTGGGGCAATATCCACGAGCTGGGGCAGTATCCACGTGCTGGGGCAATATCCACGAGCTGGGGCAGTATATCCATGAGCTGGGGCAGTATCCACGAGCTGGGGCAGTATATCCACGAGCTGGGGCAGTATATCCACGAGCTGGGGCAATATATCCACGTGCTGGGGCAATATCCATGAGCTGGGGCAATATCCACGAGCTGGGCAATATCCACGAGCTGGGGCATATATCCACGAGCTGGGGCAATATCCATGAGCTGGGGCAGTATATCCACAATAGACTGCCCTCTGGGCAGGCTTTCCACCTTGTCTAATCTTTAATAGAGTAAGGCTTGGCGTGTTCGTCGCCAAGCCTTACTCTGTGCATGCGCGGCAGCCCACAGGGTGCTGTGGAGGTTGGATGCGCGCGCGCGCCAACCGCCGCAGCACGCCCAAAGCGTCTTACGGAGGTTGGATGCGCGCGCAGCCGGGTGCACGCGCGCCTCCCGCCGCAGGACCACCAATGTTGAAAGCGCACGAAAACGCCACCGAGCCCAGAGCCCAGCACCGAGCCCAGAGCCCAGCACCGAGCCCAGAGCACAGCACCGAGCCCAGAGCCCAGCACCGAGCACAGCCCCGAGCCCAGCACCGAGCCCAGAGCCCAGCACCGAGCCAGCACCCGAGCCCAGCACCGAGCCAGCACCGAGCCCAGCACCGAGCACAGCACCGAGCCCAGCACCGAGCCCAGCACCTGAGTCCAGCGCAGAGCCAGCACCTGAGCGCAGAGCCCAGCACAGATCCCAGCACCTGAGCGCAGAGCCCAGCACAGAGCCCAGCACCTGAGCACAGAGCCCAGCACCTGAGCGCAGAGCCCAGCACAGAGCCCAGCACCTGAGCACAGAGCCCAGCGCAGAGCCCAGCACCTGAGCGCAGAGCCCAGCACAGAGCCCAGCACCTGAGCGCAGAGCCCAGCACAGAGCCCAGCACCTGAGCGCAGAGCCCAGCGCAGAGCCCAGCACCTGAGCGCAGAGCCCAGTGCAGAGCCCAGTACCTGAGCGCAGAGCCCAGCGCAGAGCCCAGCGCAGAGCCGAGCCCAGGGCAGAGCCCAGTACCTGAGCACAGAGCCCAGCGCAGAGCCCAGCACCTGAGCGCAGAGCCCAGCACAGAGCAGAGCGCCAAGCACAGCACAATAGATGGCACAGAGCAGAGCACAATAGACGGCAAAGAGCAGAGCACAATAGACGGCACAGAGCAGAGCACAATAGACGGCAAAGAGCAGAGCACAATAGACGGCACAGAGCCAAGCACAATAAACGGCACAGAGCCAAGCAGAGAGCCGAACACAAGAGAACAAACGGCACAGAGCCGAGCACAATAAACGCCACAGAGCCGAGCACCATAAACGCCACAGAGCCGAGCACAGCACAATAGACGGCACAGAGCCAAGCACAATAAACGTCACAGAGCCAAGCACAGAGCCGAGCAGAACAGAATAAACGCCACAGAGCCAAGCACAATAAACGCCACAGAGCCGAGCACAGCACAATAAACGCCACAGAGTCGAGCACAATAAATGGCACAGCGCCGAGCACAGCACAATATACGGCACAAAGCACAGCACAATAAACGGCACAGAGCCAAGCACAGAGCCAAGCACAGCACAATAAACGGCGCCGAGCACAGAACCAAGCACAACACAATAAACGGCGCAGAACACAATAAATGTCACAGAGCAGAGCACAATAAACGGCACGGAGCCGAGCGCAGAGCCAAGCACAGAGCCGAGCACAACAGAATAAACGCCACAGAGCCGAGCACAATAAACGCCACAGAGCCGAGCACAGCACAATAGACGGCACAGAGCCGAGCACAATAAACGGCACAGAGCAGAGCCCAGAGCCAAGCACAGCACAATAAATGGCACAGAGCAGAGCACAATAAACGTCACAGAGCAGAGCACCAAGCAGAGCACAAGAGCATCGATCAGAGCACGGAGCAGAACACGAGCACAGAGCCGAGCACAGCACCATAAACGGCCCAGAGCACAGAGCAGAGCACAATAAACGGCACAGAGCCAAACACAGAGCCGAGCACAGCACAATAAACGACACAGAGCTGAGCACAGAGCCATAAACAGCACAGAGCAGAGTACAATAAAAGGCACAGAGCCGAGCACAGTACAATAAACAGCTCAGAGCAGAGCACAGAGCAGAGCACAATAAACGCAACAGAGCCGAGCACAGCACAATAAACGGCACTGAGCAGAGCACAGAGCGGAGCACAATAAACGGCAAACAGCAGAGCACCAAGCAGAGCACCTGTCAGAGCACAAGAGCACCGATAAGAGCACAGAGCAGAACACAAGAGCACAGAGCCAAGCACAGAGCAGAGCACAATAAACGGCACATAGCAGAGCACAATAAACGGCACAGAGCACAGAGCAGAGCACAATAAACGGCACAGAGCAGAGCACCAAGCAGAGCAAAAGAGCACCAAGCAGAGCACTGAGCAGAGCACAAGAGCACCGAGCAGAGCACAAGAGCACAGAGCAGAGCACAATAAACGGCACAGAGCAGAGCACAATAAACGACACAGAGCAGAGCACAATAAACAGCGCAGAGCAGAGTACAAGATCCCTGAACAGAGCACAAGAACAGAGCACCGACAAGTGCACAGAGCAGAGCACAAGAGCCCTGAACAGAGCACCGAGCAGAGCACAATAAAAGGCACAGAGTAGAGCACAATAAACGGCACAGAGCAGAGCACAATAAATGGCACAGAGAAGAGCACAATAAACGGCACAGAGCAGAGCACAATAAACGGCACAGAGCAGAGCACAATAAATGGGCAGAGCAGAGCACAGAGCCAAGCACAGTAAACAGCACAGAGCCGAGCACAATAAACGGCACAGAGCTGAGCACAGAACCAAGCACAGTAAACGGCACCACACTTATCAATAGACTGCCCTCTGGGCAGGCTTTACACCTAGTCAATAATAAGCTAAATAAGCGGCAATAATTGCCAATATTGAAATTATAGGCTAGTGATACATATATAAATGTATAAATCAAGAGTGGTGTCCCATGCAAGCAGGGGGTAAGGAATAATTCCAGAAGGAGTTCAAAGCAAGGATTCACAGTGATTGAAAATATGGAGTAGAATTTTCACACATGCATATCATGTATCACTCTATGCTAATCTCAGCGGTTCTTGCCGCTTATATTACCCAGCTATCTGCTAGAGGCACAGACATTCCACTCTTAGAAATTGGGCAGCACCCATACAGACCACAATAAGGAAACCAATAAAGCAGTTAAAAATAACCAGACATAACGCTCAACGCGTTTCGCTGTACAAACACAGCTTTGGAGTGGAGACATTCCCTACCTGAAGAGTATTTATATACTGAACATCCTGCAAATAATGCGGGGAAGGCGCCTGTCATAATTTTTGCCTGTGTGTTAATTCCAGCCGTTCGATGTTATTAATTGGGACACTTTCACAAAACTCTTTTCATTTCTAGTCATTTTCTCGTCTCTTTCCATATACAGAAACTCATTGCCCGGAATTACCTTCAGTGCCATCAACAGTTCATGCACTCTGTGACACGGGATATTCTCCTGTTATGAAAACCTTCCTACTGCCATATTTGTAAACTTAGTGTGCAATGGATCTCACTCGTTCAGGCTGTAAAATCCAGTGGGGTAAATGGAAACACATATATTAACAAAAAAATGGAAATAAGACTATAAAAAAGTACATTTTGCTATCAAGGATGGTGGAAAATTCTCTCATACATTTATCATCGAAATAACTTTAATGGTTTAATAAAAATAAGCTCAATCATTACAATATTTAGAGTCACTTAAAGAAATAAAATAAACAACAATTCAACATTGCATTTAATGAAAAAGTAAAGACATTATATGATTCAGAGAGCACGAAATGTTGCCGACATTTCAATGCCCTCTCGTTCCCTGTGCTTCCCTGCACTTCGGGGAAATCAAAATTCCCTACCCTGTGGTGAATTCAGCATTCACCGCAGGGTCCCCGGAGTGCAAGGAAAACCCGCCGCAAGCTTGCCGCAAACCCACCAAAAACCACTGGAGCCACTGCAAAAAAAAAACACATTGAACACGTAAGAAAAAGCAGACAAGCCACCGATCACAGTTCAGACCAGCCGCCGGAAAAAGCCAACAAGCTGATGAACTGGGTAAAATAGAAAAGAAAAAAAACCGATTGGAGTGCCAAGGCGAACACACTGAGCTGAAATTTGTAAGAGGCTCCATCAATGGTGAGTGTAACCCTGGAGGTATATAAGGAGTTCTTCATTTG
>RXON01001873.1:0-26943 GCA_009667805.1 Leptobrachium leishanense | reverse complement strand
AACCATGTTAAAAGAAAGGATTGTTGAACATCTTAAAACACATAGATTACAAAATCAGAAACAACATGGGTTTACCTCAGGGAGATCATGCCAAACTAATCTTATTGATTTTTTTGATTGGGTAACAAAACTAATAGACAAAGGTGGTGCAGTAGACATTGCTTATTTAGATTTCAGTAAGGCTTTTGATACTGTTCCGCATAGAAGGCTTATCAATAAATTGCAATCTTTGAGCTTGGATTCCAATATTGTTGAATGGATTAGGCAGTGGCTGAGTGACAGGCAACAGAGGGTTGTGGTAAATGGAGTTTATTCGGCACAAGGTCTTGTTACCAGTGGGGTACCTCAGGGGTCAGTACTTGGACCCATTCTCTTTAATATTTTTATTAGTGATATTGCAGAAGGTATTAATGGAAAAGTATGTCTTTTTGCTGATGACACAAAGATTTGCAACAGGGTTGACGTTCCTGGAGGGATCAGCCAAATGACAAATGATTTAGGTAAACTAAAACAATGGTCGGAGCTGTGGCAATTGAGTTTTAATGTGGATAAGTGCAAGATAATGCACCTGGGATGTAAAAACCCAAGGGCTGAATATAGAATATTTGATACAGTCCTAACCTCAACATCTGAGGAAAGGGATTTAGGGGTTATTATTGCAGAGGATCTAAGGGTAAGTAGTCAATGTAATAGAGCAGCAGGAAATGCTAGCAGAATGCTTGGTTGTGTAGGGAGAGGTATTAGCAGTAGGAAAAGGGAAGTGCTCATGCCACTGTACAGAGCACTGGTGAGACCTCACTTTGAGTACTGTGTGCAGTACTGGAGACCATATCGTCAGAAGGATATAGACATCTTAGAGAGAGTTCAGAGAAGGGCTACTAAAATGGTGTACGGCTTGAAGGAGAAAAGATACCAGGAAAGGCTTAATGATCTTAACATGTATAGCTTGGAAAAAAGACGAGACAGAGGAGATATGATAGAAACATTTAAATACGTAAAGGGAATCCACAAGGTAGAGGAAGGGAGTATATTTAAAAGGAAACAAAGTAGCAAAACAAGAGGACATAGTCTTAGATTAGAGGGGCAAAGGTTTAAAAGTAACATCAGGAAGCATTATTTTACTGAGAGGAAGGTGGATACATGGAACAGTCTTCCAGTAGAAGTGGTAGAGGCCAAAACAGTAATTGAATTTAAGCAGGCATGGGATAGGCATAAGGCTATCCTAAACAAAAGATAAATCCAGGTAAAGTATCCATGTAATTGGGCAGACTAGATGGGCCGAAAAGGTTCTTATCTGTCGACATTTTCTATGTTTCTATGTTTCTTTTATTAAATAATCATTGACATTTCCCAGCATTAGGATGTACACAGACTTGCAGAAGACTGGGTATTATACCGAAGGGTTAGCTAGCCTTGGTTCTCCCATATTCCTTATGTACTTTTCAATGCAACTAGCAGCTTCATATAATTTATTATTATCTTAAAAAAGAAACAACCAAGAAAAATGAATGTATGTAAAGATATCACACCCTATGATATTGATATTCCAATCCTCATATGAACAGCTCTACTTTGCTAATGCGATTACAGCATCCCCTCAGGGAAAGCTATCTTGGTACGGCACATGCTGTAAGTCTTCTAGCAGACTTGCAGTTATAACTGTATCCTTGTTCGTGACATGTGATAGCGTAATGGATCGCATACCATTGTTTTGAAATATAAAGCTTATCAGAGTTTTATGTGTATGTTAAGCACTAACTTAATAATAATAAAAAAAAGTGCCCACCATTAAATCGACCTTCATCAATCATAAGCAATTGTATCTGTCAAGTATTAGATTACAATTACGCAGAATTTGCTTGTAAACCATTCGGTCTCAGTTTCTTGTAAGGGTTAATTCTGATTTGTTAAAGTTTGTTCTACTGGAAATCATATTTTTTCAGTAGCCTTACAATATACAGCAGATTTGGCTTTCTGCTCTTTCTCTTCCTGGTTCTCAGGAGGGGAGGATATTTCTGAATTCTTTGGGTTGAAAAGCATTGATATCACGTTACAGAGTTAGGAGAAGAAATCTTACTTTTAAAACACAAAGGGGGTTATTCAGAGAGATCCGAAATGTGGCCAAAATGTACCTGGACACTGAATTTGAGTATACTGGGAGATTTCGGGGCCATTCGGCTATTCAGAGAGCAGGCAATTCGCCAAATTCTGGCGAATTGCCTGCACATACGGTGCCTGTTTGAGGGCAGTGAAATCCCCCATAGAGAAGCAATGGTTCGTCTATTCAGAGACACCAAACAGCAGTGAAAAGTTGCCAAAATACCCTGCTGCTCGGTGGTTTCATTCAACAGGTTTATTCAGGCGATTCCCATAGGCTTCAATGTTAAAAATGTTCCCGTTTTAATCCAATATCTAATAAACTGTTTGTCATTTTATTTTGCAGTAAAAAGTCTCTTTATTGCTAGATTTTGTAGGATCTTCTAGTCATTTTTTGGGGATTTTTTAGGCAAAATTGTTTTTCTGTTTTTTTTAAAATCGTGTCTTCATTGTTCTGTACCAGACCTTTTTATTATCATTCATTGGATCTTATATGTAAATTCCAGACATTTTCGTTCAGTAATTTTTTTTGCAATCAGCGTTTAAATTTCAATCTTTCAAGCGTACTTTTATTGTTTTTTTCCCACCACGTTCATCTGCTTGTCGGATTTTTCCGGCAACTACTCTGCGCTGTGATCGGCGGCTAGTCGGGTTTTTCTGGCGTGTTCAGTGGGGTTTTTGCAGCGGTTTCTGTGGGTTTTCGGTGATTGTTCAGCAAGTGTTCTGCGGGTTTGCAGCGACTTTTCCCTGCACTACCAGGGGCCCTGCGGTGCTTGCTGAATACACTGCAGGGTCGACAAACTAGAGTCGCCAAATCTCCCCGAACATGTGGTGACTTTTTGATTCTCTCTGAATAACCCTGAAAATATTTATCTATCACACTATTTTTCAGATAAAAAGGTAAAAGACTTAGGACTCCATGGAGGGTTGCGCTTCCAGGCTGCGTGATCTCGCTCCCGGAAGGTAATATGGGTGGCTGTTAAAGTCCCTTATTCTACCGTTAACACACATACGAACGCTACAGTTAGCGTTTGCTATGGAACAGAGCCCTTAAAATTTTAGAGTTTTGTTGAAAACTAATAGCATATTATATGCAAGACAATCTTTCAGTACTGTAATGTGAGCGTCAAATATGCCGAACCGGCAGGAACCTACAGTTGACACACACACATTGTGAATTCTGTAAAGGAGATGTATAATGAGTTATCTCTTTGATAATTTGTAATTCGTGTAGTCTGCGATTTGATGAATAATTTAAACAGACTCAATTAGATTCATCTTCTTTTAAAAGTACAATAACAAACGTGAAATTATATTACTTTTTGTTTATTTTTTACAACATTATTTTTTAAAAGGTATCATTTAGAAGCAAAGGTAGTAAATGCATTAAATCAGTGTGTTTTTCCTTGTTCCTGGCACTCTTCAACATAGAAGCACCTATTAATTGGGGGTATTTGACAGCTTACAGGAGGTTATTCACAAAGCCTGGTGTTTGCCGTAGTCGCAACCACAACAAGCCTTGGCGTTTCACTAAAGGGGAAGTCAAATAGCGTCAGGAGAAGCTTCAGCAATGAAACATCCTACATGGTGGCATCGCAACTGGAAGATTGAGCTAAGGGGAGGAGGACAGAGTAATGTACATTTCTGAAGAAATCCTTGCTTGGTGTCACCACTTTCTTCTTCAGCACAAAGTACAAGACGCTGCAAGGAGCCACCTAATGTTTTGCTCATAGTCATGTCAGGAAGGCATTACAGGTCCAAATCGAAAAACCCAGGATGTTCCACATAGATCACCTTACACAGATCTAGATTGGCCAATAGGCAAACTGCCTTATATCCAGTGACCATCAAAGGCAGGTGTTGCTGCCTGGCAGGTGAGGTCAAGGGATCATCTCAATGACAAATATAGTACTGGTGTTACTAATCTGTGTTGTGATGTAGAGACAAAATAGGCTCCTTCACTTCTACACATGGATGCAATATGGGTGGAAAACTTGTCTTAGTTGGTACTTAGGGGGGACTTCCCATTGTGTGTGCCTGTCTGTCTATATTTGTGCAAGGCATATTGGTGGAGGGTATTTGGGGGTCCTGACCAATGATCAAGTAAAGGACCCCAAGATTTCTGATGATAGCCCTGTCAACACAGTCAACATATATGAATAATGAAGGAATGCCAGTTAGCCTAGTATGCAAACATGTTGACACTTACACACAGCTGAAGTGGTAGGTGTGGTGATAGGTGTGGAAACACTCATTTATGGACATTCCCCACTCCTTACCTCTATATGGATGTTTCTTTACCACAGTAAGTACTTGTTATTACACATTGGTTATTAGGACACAGATTAATAAAATAGATATCATGAAAGGATGATGTAAACTCACATTAAATGCTACTTTAACATATGAATGAAATGTGTAAAATTCGATTATAAAACAATATAACATTTCTTTAAAGGACCTAAGGACCAAATATTGGGGATACCTGTAACCTAAAAGTATTGGTTATTTTGCTCTGTGTTATTTTGTATGTGTTGTGTATATATTTTGTGCTGTCTTTCATTGTGCAATGTATGTTTGCAATTCATAGAGATTTTTGTGTACTAACCATCAGTAGTTTGCAATACTTTGGACTCTTCTTATTTCTTATAGTTTTATATGAACATAAAAGCTCCAAGGTGGAAAAAACCATTCTCAGAACTGGAAATAGGTTAGAATTTGAAAGTATATTTAATTTTTATTATACGGATATTCCGAAAAACACAAATAATACAATAATTACAACAACAATATTTTAGAAACATATAAAATTGCACATAGATTGTTGAATAATAGGTGATGAGTTGGAAACTGTAAAAAAGCTGTTGACTGTTGATAATTATCAATGGATCACTGCTAACATAACATTCACCTGGCTAGTGGCGAGAAAAATGTCTGTAGAATAGCCAGTTACTGCAAAGTAGCCCTAGCACATTCAGGTCAGTATAGGTCTTATATTGCATAATGCAGACATTAAATGACGCTTGAGTATCAGAATGCAAAAAAAAAAAAAAAAACATTCTATGAGTCCCAGAAGACACTATGGTAAAGTATCTGCAAATGCAGAAAATGAATTAAATAGACTAAACCCAAATAAACCTAAGGCAATTAATATTCATACACAGAGTACTTTTATATTGAAGCCTCAAAAAATGGGGAAGAGAATGAAGTATATAGAACCATGTGATTGGATAGAGCAACCATAATAAATAGTAATATATAATGCATCAAAAAAAGGATAATTAATTATATTGATTAGTATTCAATCAGGCTAACACAGCGAGTAATTTACTGTGGTAAAGACTCCACAGTTAAAGGAGAGGATACATATATATATACACACTACTACAGGTGTATCCTATAGATATATTACTTAAAGCATAGTGCGTTTGAATACATTTACGTATGTTTAGGGAATAGTTCCCTCAGGTTCCCAATAAACACTAAACTAGAAAGATTTTAGAATAACATAGCCAAAAGTCTAAAAATCTTTCTAGTTTAGTGTTTATTGGGAACCTAACTGCCTTAGGTTTATTTGGGTTTAGTCTGAGTTTATTAGCAACAGCTGACTGTTGCACTTCATTAGAATCATTTCAAGTGTACATTGATTTATTAGAATTTATCCAACTGATTCTTCTGGGACAGCAGTCCAGTACACTAGTCAATATTTACATTGTATGACTTCTATTTAATTCATTTTCTGCATTTGCAGATACTTTACCATAGTGTCTTCTGGGACTCATAGAATGTTTTTTTTTTTTTTTTGCATTCTGATACTCAAGCGTCATTTAATGTCTGCATTATGCAATATAAGACCTATACTGACCTGAATGTGCTAGGGCTACTTTGCAGTAACTGGCTATTCTACAGACATTTTTCTCTCCACTAGCCAGGTGAATGTTATGTTAGCAGTGATCCATTGATAATTATCAACAGTCAACAGCTTTTTTACAGTTTCAACTCATCACCTATTATTTAACAATCTATGTGCAATTTTATATGTTTCTAATATATTGTTGTTGTAATTATTGTATCATTTGTGTTTTTCGGAATATCCGTATAATAAAAATGAAATATACTTTCAAATTCTAACCTATTTCCAGTTCTGAGAATGTTTTTTTCCACCTTGGAGCTTTTATGTTCATATTCTAATGAGGGTTTAATCCCATCTGGTTAGAACGCTCTCTAAATTGTTCACTATCTCTTAGGAGATAGGTGAACTTTCTTTTCTTTGTTGTTTTTCTTATAGTTTTATACACTTCTTTTAGTTTACTGTTTTTATTCCTGATTAAGGTCTGAAATGTTGTGCTCTGTTTAAAGAGCAAAGTGTGTGCAAGATTGCTGTATTTTGGTCCTTGATGAGGTTTTACCAAATGTAAATCAACAATGAACAATAGAATCATCTGAAAATATCCCTGTACTTTCACTGTGCTAGTGATGGGAGGAAAGATTGTTTCATTTTGACCTTTTGGAGTGATTATACTGATCCTTATTTAACTTCTTTGTTTATTATTACCAGCGTTTAAATATAGCAGTTTAAAACAGCCTTTCCTGTCACAGCAAAATTAGCCCTTGCAGCATTTAAAAATGTTCAAATACCAGCAGCAGCAATTAAGCCTTAAGCTGCTAACAATTGTTTTTCACATCATAGAATGGGGACTCACAATAACCATATGACACTTACAGGGTTATTCAAAGAGATCCGAATGGCTGGAGAAAGGTAACGGAACGCTGAAAATTAGCATTCGGTTTCCTTTCTTGGCCATTCGGCTATCCAGAGAGCAGGCAATAGCCAAATCCTGGCGAATTGCCTGCACATACGGTGCCTGTTCGGTGCTTGTTCGGTGCCTGTTCGAGGACAGTGAAATCCCCATAAAAAAGCACTGCTACGGCTATTTAGAGAACACAAACCAGCAGTGAAAGGTTCCTGAAATGCCCTGCCATTAGGTGGTTTCATTCGACAGGTTTATTCAGGAGAATCCCATAGGCTTCAATGTTAAAAATATTCCCGTTTTAATTCAATATCTAATAAACCATTCATTATAAAATTCTGCAGTAAAGAGTCTCTTTATCGATTTTTTAGGAAATTTTAAGCATTTTTCTGTATTTTTTATTTTTAAAAAGTCAGATTTTTTTTTAAACTTTACTTATTTTTTTGGTAACAACCCTTTTTATTATCATTCCCTGGACCTCATATGTAAATTTCAGAAATTTTCGCTCGGTAGTTTCCTTGCAAACAGCGTTTCACTTTTCAAACATTCAAGCAAACTGTTTTAGGTTTTGTGCTGCCCTAGGCCTGACTAAACTCGTGCACCCCCTAATTTAAATTTGACGCACCCCTTCCTGTCAAGGGCACACCTCTTCCTGGTCAATCCCCACCCTTCCTCTTTAAGCTCCACCTTTTCCTCTTAGAGCTCCGCCTTTTCCTCTCTTTATATTAAAAGTGGATACCAAGTGCCTACTTGTATATTTTATTTACCATTTCAAATGTATCTATTGAGATAAAGAAAATTATGAAATGTTTAAATTCAAGCATTTTTACAAAAAACAGCCACGCATGTCAAGTATACTGGATCACAGCCGCTCTAATTGGTTGAACAATAAAATCCACAGAAACGTGCACTGCATATGAGCGTATCACAGAGCTGCACAGCAATAAAACCCACAGAAATGGGCACTGTGTATGAGCATATCAGAGCTGCACAACAATAAAACCCACAGAAATGTGCAGTGTGTATGAGCATATCACAGAACTGCACAGCAATAAAACTCACAGTAATGTGCAGTGTGTATGAGTGTATCCCAGAGCTCCAGGGCAATAAAACTCACAGTAATATGCAGTGTGTATCACAGAATCCACAGCAATAAAACTCCCAGCAATGCAATGTTTGGTGTGTGTCAGCGTATCAGAATCCACAGCAATAAAACTCACAGCAATGCAATATGTGGTGTGTATGAGTGCATCAGAATTCACAGCAATAAAACTCACAGCAATGCAATATGTGGTGTGTGTCAGCGTATCAGAATCCACAGCAATAAAACTCCCAGCAATGCAATGTGCGGTGTGTATGAGTGCATCAGAATTCACAGCAATAAAACTCACAGCAATGCAATATGTGGTGTGTGTCAGCGTATCAGAATCCACAGCAATAAAACTCCCAGCAATGCAATGTGCGGTGTGTATGAGTGCATCAGAATCCACTGCAGTAAAACTCCCAGCAAACTGAGTGTATATGAGCACACAGCAATTATGCTGTGGAGCCATCTTGTCAGCAGTGGGGTGCCACTGCCAGAGGGTGCACTGTAGCTTTGATTCCCTTTCCGGTGGGTGTTCAGTCCAGAATAGACTCTGTGTTAACGAAAGGGCGGGCAGCTTCACGCGTGCGTTTCACGTGGTTCAGCCAGTCATGTGGTACTGAGACTCAGAGAAATGCCCTGATGTTCGGTGGTTTCAATCAGCAGGTTTATTCGGGCGAACCCCATAGGTTTCAATGTTAAAAATATTCCCGTTTTTGTGCAATATCTAATAAATCATTTATTATTTTAATCTGCAGTAAAAAGTCTTTACTTATTGATTTTTTTTAGTACCTTTTAGTCATTTTTCTGATTTTTTTTGGCCAAAATTCCCCCCTTTTTTTTAATAGCAGTTTTTCTTTTTCTGTAACAGAACTTTTTATTATCAATCATAGGATCTTATATGTAAATTCCAGACATTTTTGTTCAGTAGTTCTTTTGAAAACAGCAGGCCACGGGTTTGCGGTGGCAGCATTCAGCGGCCGACTCCATGCACTTTGGGGACCCTGCGGTGAATGGTGAATTCACTGCAGGGTGGGGAAATTTTATTCTCCTAAGTGCAGGGAACTACAGAACACCAAAAACTTGGCGTCATTTCGGTGCTCTGTGAGTAACCCATTTAGTGGTGAGGTTTTTTGCTGCCCCCTGGAAAGTGAAATTGAAAGTGTAAATTAGTGAAATCTCAATGTATCCTTCCTGGTAAAATGCTTTGCAAAAGTAAAAAAAAAAAAAAAAAAATTTTTTTTTTTAGGGGTGGGGCCACCCAGTGCGGGCCGCCGCCCCCTGGAAGGTGCCGCCCTAGGCCTGGGCCTAGTCGGCCTAGGCCAAAATACACCAGTGGCAGGGTCGCTGAAATGGGAAAGCCGAATCGGCCCGAATCGAAGAGAACGAAAAGTCACCGAACGTGCGGTGACTTTTCGATTCTCTTTGAATAACCCTGCTAGTGCAAGCTTAGTGCCAGATACCTTGTGCTGTTATCGTAACATTACTTTAAGGACTGGAAAAGATATTTGGTAAATCAGGCCTAAGGCTCGTGTCAGACGAGCGCACTCATCACATCCGTGTTGCCGCACATTTATACGTCTGTTATAGCATATAATTATGACCAATGGAGCCCACACACGAAGCACGTCCGCACCGAATTGCGGACGCATAACGGATGCGGCAAACGGACGCAGGTTTGGCAAAAACGTAAATCCGCTAGAACGGATTCACAAAGTGCGCTGTGTCCGCATCGTCCGCATAGCTTTGTGTGTGAGTGATGGAACGAAGTCAGATGGACTGCATTTATACGTCCAGCATTTTGACGGACACAATGTTTTTCATATTAATTTATTTTCCCTTCTACATCAGTCAAAAAAAACGTCAGTCACAAAAACGGACTGTGTGGCCACTAACTTGTCAGTCAGAAAGTACGTCAGTTGTGCACGGACGCACAGTCCGCACAAAATGCGCTCGCCTGACCCTAGCCTAAAAGTTAGTTACATTACAATACTAAACTTATCTAACTATTACTTAACTAACAAAAATGAGGGTATGTTTGTGGAACAAACGATAAAAGAGAAATGTATTTTAATACCTAATTTATTATTGTACTTTATTTATACAGTTCCACAGCACTTTACAAGATCAGTTTTTACATAGGGTTAATATATTAGAATACCACAAATGTATGACACAGCCTGATTCAGGGGGACACCGCAAGTATCACCTCACTCCATGGAGGGTTGCAATGCCGGGCCGCGAATCCTGTGCGATCTTGTGAGATCTCTCGGGGCCATGCAGTGATCACGGAGTGAGACTGGGGACTATTTGTCGGATCGGCCCACCGTTCTCACCGTGGGATGAGAGGTGAGTGTCATGGAGCTGCATGCTTCAAACCCCAAGAGACTTTATGTTCATTTATATCGTGTGATTTTAGATATATTTTACATCGTTTGGTTTTAGTTTAATTTAGTTTAGTGTAAAATGGCATAGCTTTGGTTTTAAAAATACTTATATTCCTGTAGGTAAATGTGTTTTTGTGTAACCCAGTAAACAAGCTTTACTGCTGTGTAATTTATGCACCAGGGCTTTTCCCATTATCTAGCTGCATGTTTAATTCAAGGGATCTCTGATAGTGTGTGTTTAATCTGATGTGTTAGAACAATGGATATACAAATGTTGTGTGAGCTGAAGGCTAAAGAATGTAAAGAATGTTTTAAATAACTGACATAATGTAATTAGTATGGGTAGGACGAGGTGCGTCATTTTATGCAAATTATGACTGTTGGACTTCAGCATAAATGGTGGCGTTTTGTTCATTAAAAAGAGAGAACTCTCAGAGCTCAGAGAGAGAGAATCCTGTTTTAAAGCATACAGCCGCGCCTGGTGTCTTTATTACAAACTACGCTACACTCCACACTCACCCTCAGAAGGCAGAGAGCGGCCTTCTGGAGATTCCTAACGGCTCCAGGGCAGAGGAACAGAATCAGGCAGGTCAAGCTGCTCGAGGCGCTGAGGACAGCGCTCCCAGTAGCCGGGCTGACCGCAACGAAGGGGTGTCTGGAGAGCCAGGACAGACGGAAGAGAACGGTTCCTTCACAATGAGGAATTGCTATATTTACACTTGTGAAAGTAATAATTTCCAAAATAATGTATTATAGTAAATTACGACAAATTTGGTGTGATTTCGTTTTTTTTCTTCCTTCTGTGTTTTCTTAGCACACCAATATACTTTCATATATTTCATATATTCATTAAATGGCCTTTTGGTAGCAAAATAGGCAGCTGATCTAACTGGAATAAATCTAAGCAGCTATGCTAAGCAATTTTACTCACATTTGTGTGTGTTTATACACAGTATCTCACAGAATGAGTACACCCCTCACATTTTTGGAAATATTTTATTATATCTTTTCATGTGACAACACTGAAGAAATGACACTTTGCTACAATGTAAAGTAGTGAGTGTACAGTTTGTATAACAGTGTGAATTTGATGTTCCCTAAAATAACTCAACACACAGCTATTAAGAGAGGAACAGAAGCAGGCGGGTCAAGCTGCTCGAGGCGCTGAGGACAGTGCTCCCAGTAGCCGGGCTGACCGCAACGAAGGGGTGTCTGGAGAGTCAGGACAGATGGAAGGGAACGGTTCCATCACAGTGAGTATCTGATTTATGGGGTTAGGGGGTTCTAAATGGTTCTGCAAAAGTAGATTAATTTAGCACCAGCTTTTAGGAGTAGCTAAATTTTAGGTTTGCATAATGGTGTAGCAACTAGCGCTAGGACTTTATAATACCTTGCTTATCCTAATATTAATTACTGATTAGGCTTCTCATGCTAAGTATAGGATTAGCAAAGGACAGTAAGCTTGCGCAAGCTCGCACAATCACCAACGCGCTAATGCATATTTATAGGTTTAGCTTTAGGAATGTAATATGGGGGCATGCGTTAAAATCACTTATCCTAGCGGTAACGCATATATATCCGATGCACAGGGGAGTGATGACTGCTGGATAAATTTGTCCTGCTTGCCCACCCTTTATCTGCCATCTACACTTTTTGGATGCTCTTCAGTTGGTTCATGATGAAGAGCATGCTAATTGTTTGTAATAACGTACAGCTTGTAAGTAATAAATGTTCTATGAGTGTACATCTTAATATACGGGATGCATACACCTATGATAGTTCCAGGACAACATAATAAATCTGGTGCCAGAACTGGGAATTAAGGTTGGGTCTAGTAAACGGAGCAGTGTTCAAACTGAGCTGTGAAGATAACAACTAGGGTCGTTATACTTAATACACTCGTTGCTTGCGGTTGCGGCTCGTATGTTGCACCCCTTTACTATAAATTAACTTAACTTTGATACTTCGTATAGGAGCTGTTAATTTGCTGCTACCCAGAAAATGATGAGTCCTACCAATGTAGATCGTTCTTCTCGGCATAAGCCAGTATTCGGCAAAGGCTTCTGGCTCTGACGTCCTGGTGTTATGTGATTTTGCTTTTGTACTTTGGCAACTTTCAAGTGACACTCTCCAATAAACTCTTATAGAAACAATGGTAAAACAGCAATAGACAACTTAAACTAGGACACCGGTGGAGTGAAATATACGTAAAATAACCTAGACAGAAACTACAGTGGAACCCCTTTGAAAACTACCTTGAGATGTACGCTGGACATTTCAACAGAAACTATGGTAGAAAGAACAGTGAAAACTATGGTAAGCCATAGCAGATAGCTCGATAGTGAATTTGTAGCTCTCCAAAGTTCGCCAAACTACTTTTTTTTAATGAAAGAACGGTGGTTTGTGAATAACCCCTTTAGGCTATATTTAATGGTAATTTCTATGTTTTATTTTTCCTTCTGTATAAATTAATAACAAAGTTTTCTATAGTCCAACCAGTGGATGCAGTATTGCACATCAACCAAAAGAAGCGAACATCTACTCACATTTAACCTTTAACTTGTCGAAACTCCCCTAGTTTAACATATTTTAATTATTGGTTGACAACTGTCTGCAACATACAGTTTAGTGTCTAGATTCTGCAACTTAAAGCTGAAGAAAAAACTTATAAACCATACATTTATTTCTTTTCTGGTGATTACACACTCCCATATCTAATCATAAAGGCAGGCAGATTGTTGTCTGGTAGGAACTAAATGTGTGTAGGTTAGGTTGTCCCACATTAAAACTAAGGGAACTGGAATTCCCCCAGAACAAGACCCAGCTCATTTTCGTAAAATTTGTTTAGCCGTTTTCTTTTCTTGTGACACATCAGCTATTTTTTTCTTTGTTTTTTTTTTTTTTTAATAATATCTTTTTGAAACTAGAAAACGGCAATAAAAGAACTGATTTGGTTCAGTGGAAAGTCCCTTCTCTTCATGAATCTTTGTGTTAGTTGGCACACTTTTTGGTAATTAACATGAGTAACAAAGGCAAGTGACCGTAAATGTCTGTTTCCTCATAAATATTTGTACTATTGAAAGTTGAATGTGTAAGATACAGTGTTATTCAAAGAGAATCGAAAAGTCGCCGCATGTTTGGTGACTTTTCGTTCTCTTCAATTCGGTGCGATTTGGCGATCCCATTTCGGCGACCCTGCGGTGTATTCAGCAAGTACCACAGGGCCGTCGTTGTGCAGGGAAAAGCTGCCGCAAACCGACGAACACTCACCGCAAAACACAGTGAACGCACACCGAAACCTGCAAAAACATGTGAATTAACCCCACCGAACACGCCGGAGAAACCCGAGCAGCCGCCGATCACACCGCAAAGCAGCCGCCGGAAAAAGCCGACACCGCAGACGAATGAAGTGGGGAAAAAAAACTAGTATGCTTGAATGTACCGGCTGGGTGGAGTAGAGGTAACATCACCGCTTTGCATGGAGAGAGCCTGTGGAGTCATGGGTTCGATCCCAACGAGCAACCTCTCCAGTAAGTGTCCGTGGGCAAGACACCTAACGGTACATACTCGCCACCCAGGACATACTTGAAAAATGAGAGAAATCTCAATGTATCCTTCCTGGTAAAATCCTTTCTCCTTTCTCAAATGTTTGAAAAGTGAAACACTGTTTGCAAAGAACAAGCGAAAAGAAAGTGGATGGCGCCCAAAACCTGTACCGCCACCAGTCAACCAAAGCCAACCAGAAATTCAGTGGTTTCCCCCAAACCAAATATGTGGAACAATTGTGCAATACGTATCTGGTGGCGCGATGAAGGTTGCTTATTGATGTCTGATGGTACTCCTAGTTCATTTGTCCACATGGATCATATGAAAAGACAGAACAATACAATAGTATAGACTGATTTAACAGATTATCAAAATATATTATATGATGGTTTCACTCACAAATCGAGAGCCTGAACACTCCCTTCTTTCAGAGGGAGATTCTTCTCACATGTAATACAAGAAACAGAAAAAAACCTTCTCGTGCAGATCTTGCAAATATGGTAACATATGAGGATATAGAGATTGCCAACTCACATGTGCTGGAGCTTAAGACCAAGCTCGGGGTGCGTGCGCGTATGGACTTAATAGGTTCAGTCCAATGAACCCTTTAGATTTCCAGGACCTCCAGCGGAACAGGGATAAATGAATAAAATATAAGAATAAAATAAAAACTTTTTATTAAAACATAATACTACTGGCACTGCCAAGTGACCAGAACGCGTTTCGCCAAGGTAGCTGGCTTCATCAGTACCCCCACTTTCTCCAAATACCCCCAGTCACTCTCTCTCCAAGTACCCCAGTCACTTCCTCCCAGTACCCCAGTCACTCTCTCCACGTACCCCACGTTTTCCAGTACCCCAGTCTCTCTCTCTCCAAGTACCCCAGTCACTCTCTCTCCCAGTACCTCCCAGTTACTCTCCCCAGTACCCCCAGTCACTCACTCTCTCCAAGTATCCCCAGTCACTCACTCTCTCCCAGTACCCCCAGTCACTCACTCTCTCCCAGTACCCCGTCACTCACTCTCTCCCAGTACCCCGTCACTCACTCTCTCCCAGTACCCCAGTCACTCTCTCTCTCCAACTACCCCCACTTTCTCCCAGTACCCCAGTCACTCTCTCTATCCAATAACCCCAGTCACTCTCTCCCAGTATCCCCAGTCATTCTCTCCCTGAACCTCCAGTCACCCTCTCCCTGTACTCCCTGTACCCCCTCACTGTGTGGTGGTCACGCTGCTTTGGTGTCATACAGTGTTGCCTATCTGCGTGGTGTTGCTGGTGGCCAAGGGGGGAGCTGTCCAGGGGGCCTAGTGGAGACCAGATTTTAAACGTGCTGCCGGGCAGGCGCCTCCCTCCCTCCTTCCTGTTCAGCGGCTGCAGGGCTGCCAGCAGGGGGGGGCTGGAACAGGGCTTCAAGAGGGGCTGACAAGCGGGGTACAGGGTGTTCCGTTGAATAATGCTTCGCTGCTTCATGTGACTCAGGTCAGCATTAAGGAGGAGTCAGGACAGGACCAGAATTTTATATCCTGGTTCTCCCTTCTAGACGCTGAGTGCTAAGTCACTGCCGGCGTGGCAAAACTGGCGGACACTTTGCTGATCCCTGCTGGAAAATATTAGTGGTTCAAATTTCTTTTGAAATATTGCGCCCCCTAAGAAAATTGCGCCCGGGGCGACCGCCCCCGAGCCACCCCCCCACGCTACGCCACTGATTCGGATCTCTTTGAATAACCCTGTATATATATATATGTGTGTGTGTAGCCACGAGATCTCTGCACATATATACAGTATACTAAGTGAGAGAGAGCTATCACATAGCTGAATTCGTTTGGCAATCCTGGTTTCAATGTCATGGCTTTCAACATAATATTTCCTCAACCGCATAATTTATTGACGACTTTAAAACATTTCCTTCTATAAATCATATTCAGTTCTTTTGAAGGTTATAGATGCTCTTTAAGTCTAACAATTTCCGCTCTCAGAATATATTGATGATCCCAAGTGCTTGAGAGGAAAAGCCATTAAAAGCTTTAGTCCTGACTGTGGTCTGTTAATGCTGTGATAGTAGCTCATCTCTTGACTGTGCAATTTCTTGAAAGCGCTTTCAACTTCATCTGGGTCAATTTCAATGTCATAATTTCTCTAGGTTTTTTTCCTAGTTTCTCAGGTCATCATTAAAGACATACTGTATGCAACACTGGAAACATTGCAATATGTAATGTAATGTAGTGGTGACTATGGATATTGTTAGAGAGGAATCATCAACACCTAATTTGTGTTGAACAATTCTTCTGTCAGTCGGATGATATTCCAGGGAGGAGAAGGCATGGCTTTCATCTGGTTTAGAGTTCCCTGAGATCTTGAGTTTTTCCATCTTCTTTATTGAGATCGTGCCTCTTCTAGAGTGTATGTTTTTATCTACTACAACTTTAATTTCCATGCATTGCCAGGCTCATCCACCTCACCTCCCGCACCTCTCACACCTCACCCCTTAGCCAATCTCTACACAGGCTCCCTATTTCCTTTAGAATCCAATTCAAAATAATGGTTCTCACGTATAAAGCTCTCCAGTCTCCATAACTGCGCACCTGCCTACATCCCCTCCCTTATTAACAGGAACATCCCATTCCGACCATTTTGCACTGCCAATGATCTGAGGTTATCGTCTCCTCTTACCCGCACCCCCAACAGGACTTCTCCCGAGCTGCCCCCTTTCTAAAGGACTCCCTCCTTCGCAACATCAGACTCTCCCCATCTCTCCAGTCCTTCAAGACGTCTCTGAAAACACATCACTTTAGACAAGCATATCGGCTCACTCAATGATTCCCCAACTGTACATTTCTTGCGCCATCTTTCCACTCAGGTCCACTTTTTCCAAGAAAAAGAAACGCTCCCCGCTATTTCTTGTACTCTGCTGTTTACCCTCACCTAGTGTGTCACCACTCTCTTACTAGACTGTAAGCTCTCGAGCAGAGCCCTCTCTCCTACTGTTCTGTGTATTTAACTTGTATGTATATTTGTTATTCCGTCTCACCCATTGTACAATGCTATGGACCTTGTTAGCACTATATAAATACTTGTAACTGTAACATGTCATAAACCACAACATAGCCCTTATAATTAGTGTGTACACGCATGACACTTTTTATACTTATAAACTATAAAGAATTGCTATAGCATTTTGCTATAAAAATCTATTTTCATGTATCCTGTATCAAGGAACATCCGCAAAGCATAAATGGAGACCTATAACATGGGCAAGCATGGCAAATTCACCCATCAAGCATCCAATTCTGTGCACCAGTATGGAGTGGTGGGGTGAAGCAGAGCCTTTCCTTTTACCACTGACGTGCTGTCCTATTGTTAAAGAGACAAGAGACAGCAAAATATTATAGTCAAGTTCAGTCTCTGCTCTACGCAAAGCAAGTCGCCTGTGAGAAAAGATTTCTAAAGTGTTTCCTTGGGCCATTGAATTATTTTTTTGTGGATACATTGGCTATTTTCATTATGTGGTGGAACTGTAATTTCACCCAGGCTCAGGAATTGGGCAGAGGTACCTTAGTGCATCATTGAAAAGAAAGATCTCGAAAGTACTGTGATCAAAGACTTTAGGTAATAAAACTTGATTACGTTACAGGTTATTCGGAAGCAGATTGCTATTTGTTGATGAATGTACAGACCATCTATTGTCTACCATAGTCATCTGCATCACTATCATTCAGTTTGAGATCTATTTATATAATGTAATAAGCTGCTAGAACATATTTCCCCAAACACAAGAATTATGTTATTGCAGATGGGCCCCTTAGATGATAAGAACCTTGTAAAATGAGTATTCCCTCTCGTCCCTCAGAAAGACGGCTATAATACTTCCTGTGCAATCTAATAATATGCGTTGTCTGATCACAAAGTATCAACAATGTGTCATCTTTACTGTCAGATACTGTTTCTAGTTAAGTGACACATCTAATGTAGGAGGAATGGAGGGACAGACACACTGAAACCTTCCAAAAGCAGTATATGTTCAGTGCGTGAACAGGGAGCACAGCACCAGAACATTATGGTTTTTAGGCATTTATTCGAAGTCTACAGAATAGGTTGTTATGCAATGCACGTGGATGTAACAGCTGAGTCAAATACATAATGTTATCAAAATAGTGCTTAGCTCCCAAATAACCATAAAGCAGAGTGTTTACAGTTATGTATCAGTCCAAAACACAATGTAAAAACAGGTTTTGGTCATATTTTTTTTGATGAGGCACATTATTTATCTCTTGTTCACTTTTATGTCCCAAAATTTATATTTTCAGTAAACATTTGTGTAGATCAATGAGAAAGTCCACACTCGGCACAATCGTACATGCTCACAAAGGACTCTTATAAAAGTACGTATTTCTGCTACAATTATAGTAAATCGAGTGCTAATGTTCAGATATGTAGCCTCTCTTCCCATCCTTGGTACCCCAGACAGTAGCTCAGCTTGAAAATCTTTATATCCTTCGACATCACTTATATGTCCTTTCTGATGGTCCATTGCTTCTTACTTGTTCCTCCATAATATGGTATGTTCCAGAAAGAAACTACTAAAACCTTAAATTTCTTGTTCCTTCATTCCTGTGGAAGTCAATAGAAAATAGTTTACTCCAGTGATCCTGCCATGTACTCCCAGCCACGTACTAGTCCTTGGGTTTCTGGGGACACAAAACCTCCCTTGAGGAATCCTCACCTTCAATGCCCCCACAACTTAAATATTCCTCCTCATCCTCCTCCTCCTGTCTGATCTGAGGACCCACAAGAATGCTGTCTGCATAAAGACTGGGGCCTTGAGAGCTAGGGAAGTCCTCCTCTTCCTCCCGCTGCTCTGCCTCTAGTGCCACATCTATAATTCTCCGCAGAGTGCGCTCCAGCAGGAACACTAAAGGAATTGTGTCACTGATGAATGCACTGTCCCTGCTCACCATCCTCGTTGCCTCCTCAAATGGTGGCAGTACAGTGCATGCATCCTTGATCAGCCACTGCGGGGGGAAAAAAAACAAGTTGACCTGAACCTGTCCTTGTGCCATACTCACACAGGCCCTCTGCTGCTGGTGCTTGTGATGTGATGGCCCTCTGCTGCTTGTGCAGGCGCTGCAGCATTGCCAATGTCAAGTTCCACCTGGTGGGCGTGTCACAGATCAGGCAGTTTGTGGGAAGGTGGAATTCTCTTTGAATTTCTGCCAGGCGAACACTTGCTGGGAATGACCGTCTGAAGTGGCTGCAGACTTTTATGGTCTGGCTGAGAAGCCCTGCCAGCCCTGGGTACCTGGTTAGGAAACGCTGTACCACCAGATTTAGGACGTGTGCTAGGCATGGTACATGCGTCAACTTACCCAGGCGCCTGCCCCTGCAGAGCTGACAGAATTTGTGGCCCGGTGTGGCACCTGTCCCCTAAACAAACCAGCTCCAGCACAGTATGGCATCTTTTTGCTTGAGCCATTGCGTAGCCCCTGCCATGCGTCGGTTTAACTGCCACTTCGCCAGAGACATTGAAGGAGGAGGAGGAGGAAGAGGTGGTGGAGCAGACAGACCTCATTTAAGCCGCTTACTGGAGGCGTGGTGGATGAGCAAGCTCCAGCACAGAGCCCCGTCCTGGTTCCCTCCTAGCTGCAAGCAGAGTTACCCAGTGTGCCGTGAAGGAAATGTAACGGCCCTGTCCATGCTTGCTGGATCACATGTCTAAGTAATGTGCACCTTGCTGCTGACTGCCTTTCCCAATGACTCCATAACATTGTCTTCCACGTGCTGGCATAGTGCTTGAATGGCCTTCCGTGAAAAGAAATGGCGTTTTGGAACCTGCCACTGTGGTACAGCACATTCGGAAAATTCACGGAAGGAAGCAGAGTCCACCAGCTGAAAAGGCAGCAGCTGTAATGCGAGTAATTTTTCCAAGCTGGCATTTAGATGTTGTGCATGTGGATGGTTGGGACAATATTTTTTATTCCGCTGCAGCAGCTGGGGCAACGAAATCTGACTGCATAAATCTGCAGCTGATGGGATGCTGGCAGATTCAGAGGAAGGACGTGGTACACCCATTACTGTAGCATCATCCCTGTCAGTGGAGGTTGTAGGCATGACATGGCAGGACATATAGTGGGGGTAGAGACAGATGAGGAGGAGGACCTATGCAAAGTGTTGTGCCAACGGGATGCGTGGCAGGTGGTCATATGTCACCTCAAGCACGTGGTACCCAAGTGTCTGATGTCCCCTTTCCCATGCTTGATCCTCTTCCGACATAGCTTACAAGTAGCAATGCTGCAGTCTGCTGCACATGTCGTGAAGAACTCCCAGACAGCAGAGATCCTGGACGTGTGCTGTGAGACAACAGCGCTCTGCACCTGAGCAGCTCTGACATCTGATGCCTTGGACTGGCTACAGTTGCTCATAGAGGACGTTGTGCCTCATTTTTGTTGGGCCTCCTCCTGACTTGACTCCTCTGTTTGATCAGGCACCCAGGTGGAGTCAGTGACCTCATCCTCATTGTCATCACCCCCTATTTCTTCGTCACTGGAGCCAACCTCGCAATATGCTGCAGCTGCTGGGGGAACATGAGTGCCAGTTCTTTGTGTGTCACTGGCACCCTCTCCCTCTAGGCTGATTATACTCCCTTCCTCAACCTCAGAGTTTGAATCAGAGCACTGGAGTTGCTGCACATCCTCAAGCAGCATGTCACTGTCACTGTAGTCAAACAATTCAGCTGACTCCTCCGTGTATGATAGTGAGGCTACGGCAGGAGTAGCTGTGGACATGGAGGCTGAATTAGATGTTTTGGCAGCTGAGGTGGACTGTAAAGCACTACAAGCCTGGCGGCAGAGGACTCGGAGGATGAGGATGGCCTGGTTAGCCAATCCTGCAAATCCTCTGTATGTTGCTGCTGCTTAAGACAGCCAGCACCAGTTAGAAACAAGGACAAGCGTGCCTCTGCAGAGGATGCACCACGTACACGACGACCAGGGGCACAGCCTTCCGACGCAGAGGCTGCTTGCCCTCTTATCTGTGTCTGGGAGCATCTGCCTGTCCTTTTTGGTCTTTCTGATATGGTGAGTGATATATAGATTAAAGATATACTCATTTTCCAGAACAATGCTATACGTCAGGGTGATGGGATGGGATGGGATCCACCCTAAATTATTAAAAGAGCTCAGTGATGTAATAGCAAAACCGTTAACAGATTTATTTAACCAATCCTTGCTAATGGGAGTCATCCCAGAAGACTGGAAATTAGCAAATGTTGTGCCCATTCACAAGAAGGGTAGTAGGGAGGAATCTGGGAACTATAGGCCAGTTAGTCTTACGTCAGTAGTGGGGAAATTAATGGAAACCATGTTAAAGGAAAGGATTGTTGAACATCTAAAAACACATAGATTACAGGATCAGAAACAACATGGGTTTACCTCAGGGAGATCATGCCAAACTAATCATATTGATTTTTTTGATTGGGTAACAAAAATAATAGACACAGGTGGTGCAGTAGACATTGCTTATTTAGATTTCAGTAAGGCTTTTGATACTGTTCCGCATAGAAGGCTTATCAATAAATTGCAATCTTTGAGCTTGGATTCCAATATTGTTGAATGGATTAGGCAGTGGCTGAGTGACAGGCAACAGAGGGTTGTGGTAAATGGAGTTTATTCGGCGCAAGGTATTGTTACCAGTGGGGTACCTCAGGGGTCAGTACTTGGACCCATTCTACTTAATATTTTTATTAGTCATATTGCAGAAGGTATTAATGGAAAAGTATGTCTTTTTGCTGATGACACAAAGATTTGCAACAGGGTTGACGTTCCTGGAGGGATCAGCCAAATGACAAATGATTTAGGTAAACTAAAAAAATGGTCGGAGCTGTGGCAATTGAGTTTTAATGTGGATAAGTGCAAGATAATGCACCTGGGACGTAAAAACCCAAGGGCTGAATATAGAATATTTGATACAGTCCTAACCTCAACATCTGAGGAAAGGGATTTAGGGGTCATTATTTCAGAGGATCTAAGGGTAAGTAGTCAATGTAATAGAGCAGCAGGAAATGCTAGCAGAATGCTTGGTTGTGTAGGGAGAGGTATTAGCAGTAGGAAAAGGGAAGTGCTCATGCCACTCTACAGAGCACTGGTGAGACCTCACTTGGAGTACTGTGTGCAGTACTGGAGACCGTATCTCCAGAAGGATATAGACATCTTAGAGAGAGTTCAGAGAATGGCTACTAAAATGGTGTACGGCTTGAAGGAGAAAAGTTACCAGGAAAGGCTTAATGATCTTAACATGTACAGCTTGGAAAAAAAGACGAGACAGAGGAGATATGATAGAAATATTTAAATACTTAAAGGGAATCCACAAGGTAGAGGAAGGGAGTATATTTAAAAGGAAACAAAGTAGCAAAACAAGAGGACATAGTCTTAGATTAGAGGGGCAAAGGTTTAAAAGTAACATCAGAAAGCATTATTTTACTGAGAGGGTGGTGGATACATGGAACAGTCTTCCAGTTGAAGTGGTAGAGGCCAAAACAGTAATTGAATTTAAGCAAGCATGGGATAGGCATAAGGCTATCCTAAACAAAAGATAAATCCAGGTAAAGTATCCATGTAATTGGGCAGACTAGATGGGCCGAAAGGTTCTTATCTGCCGACATTTTTCTATGTTTCTATGTCAGTGATACACCCTGATAGCCTTTGCAGTGCCAACACACAGATTAAAATTCACACAACTCTGGTATAAATCAGTGATACAGCCTGATAGCCTTTGCAGTGGCAACACACAGATTCAAATTCACACAACTCTGGTATAAGTCAGTGATACAGCCTGATAGCCTGGCAGCAGCTGGCAGTGCCAACACACAGATTCCAATTTCCAGAAATCAGATATAACTCAGTGATACAGCCTGATATGCAACAAACAATCTCCTCTCCTCTCTGATTCACTCCTGCAACAAACACACGCTGGGGGCTGTGGGGAAGCCTTATATAGTGTGCTGCGGGACTTAGCTCTGTGAGCCCATGATTGGGCAAAATTTGCCCGATCAGGACTCTGAGCCCTGATTGGCATAGTCTTGCACCTGTCTTGCACCTGACCTGTGGCCAGGTGCAAGGCTGTAGCCAATTACAAGCTTCAGGCCAGTGGAAAATTGCATTGTGGTCCATTGTGGTGCATTGTGGGCGAACACGCAGCGAACACGCTGAAATGTTCGATGTTCGCCGAACGGGCAATGTTCGTATCGAACCGCCAGCCCATCCCTAGTCATATACAGTACTTCATATTGGAATCTTGTATTTAAATACTAACTGCAGGTTGATGCACTTTGCAAAAATCTTAGACAGAGAATTTTCATGTTTTGTCTGTATTTAACCCCATTTGTCAAAGTATTTGCATGTGCCTGTTGGGTTGTGTTGATGTTTTTATAGGGGGATTTGTGGAGGATATACTATTTTATGCACAGCCAAGTGTTTATATTTTTCTATCAAGCCTTCCAATGTGTTCTATTTCAAGTTTACGTAAAAGTATCAAGCTAGCAAAATGTTCACATCACTGCTATCCCTTTTTAGGTGGGGTAGTGTTGTGTTAAGGATCTACGGCCCAAAAATGTATTCTACATACACATAACTTGGTACTGATAATCCAAGGGGATGTGCATCTGTAGTGGACTAATTAGTATCTGGCACTCTGACAGTCAGCTTTGTTTTTACATTAGCTGATTGACTTCTGGATGCCTGGCTAGTTACTTGAGGACCTTATTGAGGTCAAGTCCTACAGCTTTCTGGGCCAGCTATCCTGAATACTGAGATGTATGAAAATATAAGGAAACACTTAACTCTATTTAAAATAGTCAAAATAAGGAAAAACACCCACGCTGTATCAATAACAGGCAATTATCCCACTTGGCAATTGAAAGCTTTAGAAGCTGCACATTATCCACTTTGGTAAACATTCTAGTTTAATTGTGTGTGCACTACCAGTCTGCTAGATTGGAGAACCATGATTAGAAGCATTGTTATAACAAAGATTGACAGGGAAATGTAATCCTATTGACAATTTTGGAGAACGGAGATATAAAAATAATCAAAATCTGTTTTACTGTTCAAAGCAGTGTTTCCCAAACCTGGTCCTCGGATAGCGCTAACAGGCCAGGTTTGCCAGTTATCTGAAGCCCAGCACAGGTGAAATCATCTGCTACTCAGTGATAGCAGAATTCAGTCTATATTTCCCAGTGGAATTCCTTAAACTTTGGCCTATCATTGTACATGAGGACCAGGGGTGGGAAATACTGGTGAACTCAGCTAAAGGAGAAGTACCAGAAATGTTCTCTTTGGCATCTGTTAAAATTTATCGACATATTAATGAACCAGCTACAAGGGATAGTTAGAGTTCTTGCTGGACCATCCTATTATTGTTTTATCTTGTGTCCTTTTACTTATCATTTTATTATGTGCTGTTTTTGGTCCATTAGTAGACCAGAAATTACACAATAACTCATAGCTATATTAGAATAGACCATAGGTAATGTTCCTCATTCCACGACTGGACTGACCTTAAGGTAGACCTTGGAAATGCTCAGTGAGCCACAATGGCTATAGGTCAGTGGAGCAATGGTCCACTTGTGAAATATAGGGCTATATTCCATTTCTGATGCTAACATGGAGCAGCAAAGTGTACGGTTGCAGATTTTCCCTTACCACCTCCATATTAATGCATATTCCGAGGAAGGTACTATTTCAGCACCTTGCACCAATATCGATGCCAGACGTTAAACTTACTTATCCTAGCACTAACGATTACATATCAAGACACTACATTACTACCAACTATGGAATATTGCCCACAGTTACTTATTACCAGATTGTGTAGTAGAGGTTTGCTCTCATATTTCTCCCCCTTATTCTTTCTACTTATGGCTTAGCGATATATTTGTTATTACACTATTTATAGAACACCAACACATTCCATGGCGATATACAAGATATGAGAACAAGGGAATTATACATTAGGACAACAGACATAGCTTAACAAGGTTGGTATAGTATGATTGGGAGACCCTGTTCCCAAGGGAACTTACAATCTATAAGGGATATATATAGTGAGGTAGGCGGATACAGGGTGTTCTAACCAGGTGATGTGTTCTCTTCTGACCAGGATCTGCATCTGCTGTGTATGGCTGTAGAGAAGAGACAGGTGAACTTGCTTCTGTACAGATGTAAGGCGGAGGCCTGCTTCTCCAGGGTTGTAGAAGAGAGACATGCTGGTCGGGTGTTCTGATTGAGATTCAAGCCTGCTATAACAGAATATTAATTAATTAAATAGCTGAAATGCTTCTTTCACCAGATGTGAGCTATCTAGGCTTATGTTTTAAACTGCTAGAATGCCTTTTTAATATCCCTGTTTAAGGATAATAGTGTGTTTTATATAATTAACAGGGTTATCCAAAGAGATTCGAATTGCTTGAGAAAGGTAACCGAACGCTGATTTTCAGCGTTCGGTTACCTTTCCTGGCCATTCGGCTATCCAGAGAGCAGGCAATTCGCCAAATCCTGTCGAATTGCCTGCACATACGGTGACTGTTCGGTGCCTCTTCGAGGGCAGTGAAATCCCCATGAAAAAGCACTGCTTCGGCTATTCAGAGAACACAAACCAGCAGTGAAAGGTTCCCCTAATGCCCTGCCATTCGGTGGTTTAATTCGGCAAATTTATTCAGGAGAATCCCATAGACTTCAATGTTAAAATATTCCTGTTTTAATTCAATATCTAATAAACCGTTCATTATAAAATTCTGCAGCAAAAAGTCTCTTTATTTAAGATTTTTTAGGATACTTTAAGCATTTTTTCTGAATTTTTTAAAAAAAAATTAAAAGTCCGATTTTTTTTTTTTTTTTTTTCAGTTTGCTTATTTTTTTTGTAACAGCCCTCTTTATTATCATTCCCTGGACCTCCTGTGAAAATTTCAGACATTTTCGCTCAGTAGTTTCTTTGCAAACAGCGTTTCTTTTTCCCAGATTCATACAAATGGTTTTTCTAATTTATTCACTGCCTCCTCTACGTCACAGCTGCTTCGGCTCTGTGTGATTCGGCTCCTGTTCGGCTCCTGTTCGGCTCCTCTTCGGCTTCTTCGAAGGTTAATCCAGATGTTTTTGCTTGTTTTCAGCATGCATTCGGTTAGTTTTCGTCAGGTTTTCGGCAGCTTTTCCCTGCAATTCGGGGACCCTGTGGTGCTTGCTGAATACACCGCAGGGTCACCGAAATGCAATCGGCAAAAGGAACCGAATTGAAGAGAACGAAAAGTCACCGAACGTGCGGTGACTTTTCGAATCTCTTTGGATAACCCTGTATATATTAACATTATAATACAATGTGAATGATTTCTTTCTAAATAAAGGGACACTGCCACTTGCATAAGCTGTAACTAGATTCCTTGTGCATTACAAAGAAAACCACCTTATAAAACACATGCTGTTGTTTTTTTTTCTTCGTTTGAAGGAATTGAATGTAAAAAGGAAAATTAAATTCCGGTTTTTTTTTATCTTCTGTTTCCACTTTGTGGATTTTTCCCATAATGCAACATTTACCAAAATCTGTACAAACATTTTATTTTGTGGCTGTGGTTTATCTAATACAGTTAATGAGGTGGAGGAGGGGATGTTTAAATGAGGCAGCAGGGGGTGTATTGTGGTCTCCTGGCTATTTGAGATAAGAGTTGGCAGCTGAATGAGATAACACAGGGCGCTTAAAAGACTTCGGGCCATATTACATAGTTGGTGCTAACTTAACCAGAGCTGTTGTAAACTTACCAGAGCCATTATAGCATATGGAGGTTTTAAGTTTACAACAGCTCTGGTAAATTAGCACCAAATTGTAATACTACCCTTCTATTCTTTTTTTTTTTTTTTTTTAGTAGGCCCTTCTATTCTACCCTTGTGATGTCCTTTTTATTTATTATTTTATTATTAATTTATAAAGCGCCAGCATATTCCGCAGCGCTGTACAATAAGCACAGTACAGACAGGGTTACAATACATTGAACAACATTTGACAAACAGTACAGGAGGAGATGAGGCCCTATTCCCGTAGGA
>RXON01001871.1:0-16922 GCA_009667805.1 Leptobrachium leishanense | reverse complement strand
GAAGCGTTAACTAAGGCTAGGGTCAGACTAACGCATTTTTTGCGTTGTCCGTGAAAAAGTGCGTTCGAACGAATGGACGCATTTTTTCACGGAATACGCGATAGCGGTCATACGATGCGCATTTTCGTCCGTGATTTTGTACGGTTATCAATAAAACCCTTTTTGCGTCTGGACGTTATGTTGGCCGGACATTAGCAGCGTCTGACGTCTCCTAATCACGCACACACGCCGCTATGCGGACGCAGCGCACTCTGTACGTCAGTAGTAGCGGTTTGACGTTCTCAAAAAAATACATTCGTTTGCCACTTGCGTTGCGCGGCCGCACTTTTGTGCAGCTGTTCTTCGTATGCTGCCTGGCATTGGACGTCATTTGCTGCTAGCGCGGCCGTGATTTAGTGCGGCTAAACGCACGTTAAAACTGCGTTAGTCTGACCTTAGCCTAACATAGCAGCTCAGCTTTTTCCCCCCTCTCCCCCCTCCCAATTCCCAGCACAGTGACCTGCACTTTATGTCTCCAGACATAGAGCAGGAGAGGGCAGAAGGTGATCAACATTATGTAGGAGGCCATATGTCCATAGGAAAACACATGCACTGTTTACTGTGCTGATCTGCCAGGACACTGTGGTCACTGGCAGCAATGATCAAATGATTAAAATAAATAAATAAACAGGCAGCAGTGCACCTACCATGCAGCTGCACCCTGCCTTTGCTGAGACCCCTTTGCTCCTGGGTCAGATCACGCGCTTGTCCCCCCACAGAGCATGTAGCAGTGAAGTCTCCTGGCAGTAGCGAGCTGCCCCTCGATGGGGGGCATCGTCGCCTCCAATCCCGCAGTTTGGCTTGTACTGGGGCAGGAGCTGCCTGGAGTGACGCTGTGCTTGGGATCCGGACACCGCCGTTTATAGACACTGGCTGATGTCTCTTAGCAGGACATCAGATGGATCGGATTACAGACCAATTTTTTGATACCTGGCCTGCCACATTCATACTGAGATGACCCCCCCCCCCCATGCTGAGCTTGCTGATATCCTCTCACTGCCTGGCTGTATTTTATTTTATTTTGTCTTTTGCCCACCAGAGACGCTTTCGCTGAGTTTTTCTTTTTTACACCCCCCCCTTTTTCTGACTTGAGACTTTTCTTTTGATCTTCTGAACCCCCCCCCCGGCTGGGTGGAGTAGAGTACCGGCTGGGTATAGTAGAGTACCGGCTTGGTGGAGTAGAGGTAATGTCACTGCTCTGAATGATTCTGTGGAGTCATGGGCTCGATCCCAGCGAGCACCTCTCTAGTAAGTGTCCTTGGGCAAGACACCCAATGGTACATACTCGCCACCCAGGACATACTTGAAAATGAGAGAAATCTCAATGTATCCTTCCTGGTAAAAATCCTTTCTCAAAAAAATAAATTTTGTTCTATATGTTTTATGAGAATACCTTTTTTGGCCCTGCAAGGCCAACTTTGCTGGTCGGTCTGTGACCTTTTTCAAAAAATAAAACATTTAAATACAAAAAAAAGGATACATTTACAGGGTTATTCAGAGAGAGACGATCTTGCCCCGAAATGTCAACGAACAGGGAATTTCCCTGTACAATGCCATTTTGTGGTCATTCGGCTATTCAGAGAGGAGGCAGTTCGCCAAATTTTGGTGAATTGCCTGCACGTACGGTGCTTGTTCGGCGGCAGTGAAATCCCCCATAGAGAAGCAATGGTTAATCTATTCAGAGAACACCGAACAGCAGAGAAAAGTTGCCGAAGTGCCCTGCTGTAAGTGGGACATGCTGCTCGGAGTCAGCGTGACTCTGGGTAGAGTTCCCTCACTGGAACTGCCAAAAGCCGTGGGCCAGGTTCACAAGAGTATCCATCTGAAGCCCCCCAAATCCAGAATTACTAAAATCCAGATGGCTCCAATAATTCTAGTTTTCAGAGTCTTCCAGATTTTAGAATTCCAGATAAGGGGCGCCCGACCTGTCATTTAAAATAAACATAGACTATACATTACAGGGAGAAAAAATGTCATCTGCGCTTATTCCCATTATACCGTGTGAAACAAAACGCAATAAGAGGCTTTGGTTTCTGTTTAATGGCCATTAAAAGATTAAGCTCACCCGCCGACAGGGCCGGCGCGCCCGCTAGGCGAGCTAGGCGGCCGCCTAGAGCGCAGCGCCACCTAGGGGCGCAGCCGGCCCGAGCCAGGTGTCAGCAAGGTCAGCCCTTGCACTATCCGCCGCCGGTGCTGTTCTGTGCCCGGCGCCTGCAATACCCCGGCCATCCGATGCTCCCTATGACCTAATCAAAGGGAGCCGGCCGGCCAGGGTCACATGTCACGCCACATGACGTGTGCCATCCAATCCCTATGCCCTGGAGGTAGCCTGACCAGGAGGAGGGGGGGCGGTTCCTCTCAATGGCTGCACGCTCGGACAAGCAAAGTACACTGTACACATCCCCATGCCAGGTCCCCCTCCCCTGGAAAACACCCCTGACCACCATCACCCATTCCCCACTGGCTGACACACCCACCCTCCCTACACCCCCTCTGTAATATACTCCACTCATCCATTACCCCCCAGTAATATACCCCACCATCACTCCCCCCCCCAGAAAAATGCCGCACCATCACTCTCCCTCCCCCCAGAAAAATGCCCCACCATCACTCTCCCTCCCCCCAGAAAAATACCCCACCATCACTCTCCCTCCCCCCAGAAAAATACCCCACCATCACTCTCCCCCCAGAAAAAAATACCCCACCACTCTCCCTCCCCCCAGAAAAATACCCCACCACTCTCCCTCCCACCCCAGAAAAATACCCCACCACTCTCCCTCCCACCCCAGAAAAATACCCCATCACTCTCCCTCCCCCCAGAAAATACCCCACAAAAATGCCCCACCATCACTCTCCCTCCCCCCAAAAAATACCCCACCATCAGTCTCCCCCACCCCAGAAAAATACCCCACCATCACTCTCCCCCCAGAAAAAAATACCCCACCACTCTCCCTCCAAGAAAAATGCCACACCATCACTCTCCCTCCCCCCCCCAGGAAAATACCCCACCATCACTCTCCCTCCCCCCAGAAAAATACCACCAGCACTCTCCCTCCCACCCCAGAAAAATACCCCACCACTCTCCCTCCAAGAAAAATGCCCCACCATCACTCTCCCTCCCCCCCCAGAAAAATACCCCACCAGCACTCTCCCTCCCACCCCAGAAAAATACCCCACCACTCTCCCTCCCCCCAGAAAAATATCCCACCACTCTCCCTCCCCCCAGAAAATACCCCACAAAAATGCCCCACCATCATTCTCCCTCCCCCCAAAAAATACCCCACCATCAGTCTCCCCCACCCCAGAAAAATACCCCACCATCACTCTCCCCCCAGAAAAAATACCCCACCACTCTCCCTCCAAGAAAAATGCCCCACCATCACTCTCCCTCCCCCCAAAAAAATACCCCACCATCAGTCTCCCCACCCCAGAAAAATACCCCACCATCACTCTCCCCCCAGAAAAATACCCCACCACTCTCCCTCCAAGAAAAATGCCCCACCATCACTCTCCCTCCCCCCCCCAGGAAAATACCCCACCATCACTCTTCCTCCCCCCCAGAAAAATACCCCACCATCACTCTCCCTCCCACCCCAGAAAAATACTCCACCAGCACTCTCCCACCCACCCCAGAAAAATACCCCACCAGCACTCTCCCACCCACCCCAGAAAAATACCCCACCGTCACTCTCCCTCCATCCTTCCCCCAAAATGAGTGGCCCTATTAACCCCTTCCACCAACCGTAAGGGCCCCAAAATCTCTCCCCAAGCCTCAAACCATGAGGACACTATGCACTGGAGGCAGACGTCACGCGGCGCACCCTGCAGCCAAAATCAGAGGGGGCCAAATCAGCAGGGCCACAGTAATGTATGGTGAGTATGTATCACAGAGCTCCACAGTAATGTGCAGTGTTTATGGGTGGGTCACAGAGCTCCACAGTAATGTGCAGTGTTTTTTTTCGGGGGGGCGCAAGTAGCTGGTCTTGCCTAGGGCGCAAAATAGTCTAGCACCGGCCCTGCCCGCCGAACGTCAAGGCACCTCTAGTGAGGGTGAGTCCTATCCAAAAAATGAAGCCACAGGCTGCTGTGTAGCCAACCATCACTAGCCCATGCTGCTTGTCAGTCATGAGGTAAGCACTCACAGAAACAAAATCCGCATTGGGATCAAAAAAAAAGACACGGAGCGAAACAGCTGCAATGATGACCTGGCTGGAGGTGCATTAAAACATACATAGTACAGGAGCGGTGGGGTCGCGCCTCGGGGGAATAGGCGGATTTTCTTTCTGGGGGAGCTTAAATAAAAGCCCACCAGTTTACCTCATGACTGACAAGCAGCATGGGCTAGTGATGGTTGGCTACACAGCAGCCTGTGGCTTCATTTTTTGGATAGGACTCACCCTCACTAGAGGTCCCTTGACGTTCGAAGGGTGAGCTTAATCTTTTAATGGCCATTAAACAGAAACCAAAGCCTCTTAGTGCGTATTGTTTCACACGGTATAATGGGAATAAGTGCAGATGAAATTTTTTCTCCTCGTAATGTTTTATACATGTTGCTGGGCTGGATGCATTTGGTCGTTGCAGCCGCCCCATCGGGGAATAGGCGAGACCCCACCCCTCCTGTACAAAGACTATACATTAACTGTGTGCGTGCTAGATATTTGCGTGTGAAATCTTGCAGTTCCACCGCCAGTTCCATGTTTATAGAGGTAGAAGTCATACAGATAAGCATATTTGATCAGCCTGTACCTGCTGGGACTGCGTGCGGCAAAGAGAAATTAGATCACAGTTTATGTGAACGGGTTCCCGATGGGCTGATACTGAGCCTAGGGCCCTATAAAGTGTTAATGCATCTCTGGTCTGATTATTATCAATTATATGCAGAAGCGTCTTGTTTTCATCCCTGGTTTTATATCACAGAGCTGATACTCTCTTTTGAAACATATAACTGATTTATTATGACCGTTTGAAGATGTATCTTCATTTGAGAAGAATCACAGGCGTGATAAATAATCTATCTGAAACAAGCCTGTGGTATTTATTGAATAATTCTCTCTATAGTTCTTTACAGTGCAGAAATCTCCTGACGTACGTTAGTTTTATGTTTCCACGGAGCCGGAGCCCCTTGATCCTTCAGAAGGTCATCTTGGTAAGTTTCTGTATAAATACTACAGATGATATTTGATTTACAAAAATGCAATTTCAGCCAGAGAGTCGAAGCACACTTACGAAATATAATCGTTTCTGGGCCCCTGTTCTAAATCGTGTGTAATATTTACAGGGTTATCCAAAGAGATCCGAATGGCTGGAGAAAGGGAACCGAACGCTGAAATATCAGCGTTCGGTTACCTTTCCTGGCCATTCGGCTACCCAGAGAGCAGGCAATTTGCCAAATGTTGGCGAATTGCCTGCACATACGGTGCCTGTTCGAGGGCAGTGAAATCCCCATGAAAAAGCACTGCTTCTTCTATTCAGAGAACAAAAACCAGCAATGAAAGGTTCCCTAAATGTCCTTCATTCGGTGGTTTAATTCGGCAGGTTTATTCAGACGAATCCCATAGGCTCCAATGTTAAAAATATTCCCGTTTTAATTCAATATCTAATAAACCGTTGATAATAATATTCTGCAGTAAAGAGTCTCTATTTATAGATTTTATTTTTATTATTTATAGATTTTGTATGATATTTTAAGCATTTTTCGGAATTTGTTTTAAAAACAAATCGTATTTAATTTTTTTTTTTTAACTTTACTTATTTTTTCTGTAACAGCCCTTTTTATTATCATTCATTGGATTTTATATGTAAATTCCAGACAAGTTTGTTTGCAAACAGCGTTTCACTTTTCAAACATTCAAGCGTACTGGTTTTCTAATTTATTCACTGCAATCGTCTGCGGTTTGGCTTTTTCCGGCGGCTGTGCTGCGTGTGATCGGCTCCTGCTTGGGTTTTTCTGGCGTTTTCGGCGGGTTAATCCAGATGTTTTTGCGGGTTTCGGTGTGCGTCGCCCTTGTTTTGCGGAGACTTTTCGGCAGGTTTTCGGTGACTTTTCCTGCACTTCGGCGGCCCTGTGGTGCTTTCTGAATACACCGCAGGGTCGCCGAAATGGGATCGCCAAATCGAACAGAATTGAAGAGAATGAAAAGTCACCGAACGTGCAGTGGCTTTTTCAATTCTCTTTGAATAACCCTGTTAGAGTTTTTTTTTCTCCTGATGAAACCCCCCGCCTGCGGTAACCAATTCATCCATTGTTGTCATGGGATCCGACTTTCATTCATATTGTCAGGACTGAAATCTCAAAAAGGTTTCAATTGCGAATCTTCTCACTCGTAGCTTCTCCTCGGTAAATATAATAACTGTAACCGTCCTCATAGGAATCCTTCAGGCTCAACAAGTGAATAAAAACTATTGTACAAAAAGTCATATTAATAAGAAAATCTATTTATCGTGCAAACGTTTCGCGATGTGAACATTCTTTTCAAACCGAGGTAAAAAAAAAATGGTGTTTAATTAACAGACTATATCAGTAATTTCTCTCAGAATAATTTCTTTCTGTTACAATGTCGCACAATGATCTCGCGACCCATATATTAGTTTAATATTTTAATCATTTCTACTTCAGGTCTTTACGCTGAATTGCGTTTTACATATATTTTAACACAATTTACGACTGATATAAATTAACAATAATACTTCGGTTCAGCCTCAAATTATGGGGCAAAAAAAATCATACCTTGTCGAACTGCAGTGTAGAAATACAGGATTAATCGGGGAGATGCGAACAGCATAGAATGACACAGATCTGATTTACATTTCCTCCCTAAATGGTTACATGGCAGCAAAACTAGTATTAATAAAAGATAAGGAAGCTCTGAGAGTTGTTATAGTAACGGCCGTATTCTGACTCTGATATGATATTGATTTATCCCTCTATTTTCATTGTGCTTTTCACGTAAGCTGCTGATTCATCTTGTTCTGGTATGTACGAAATTGGCATATGTGGTGTGCTACCGTCTTGGTGCTTGTTAAGGCTAGGGTCAGACAAACGCAGTGTGAACGCGCGTGCAGCCGCACTTTATCACGGCCGTAGTAGCAGCAAATGACGGCCAATGCCGGGCAGCATACGAAGAATGGCCGCACAAAAGTTTGGCCGGGCAACGCAAGCGGCAAACAAACGCATTTTTTCGAGAACGTGATACCGCTAGTATTGACGCAGAGTGCGCTGCGTCCGCTAGCGGCGTGTTTGCGTGATTAGGAGACGTCAGACGCTGCACACGTCCGGCCAACATAACGTCCAGACGCAAAAAGTGTTTTATTGATGATCCGTACAAAATCACAGACGAAAATGCGCATCGTATGACCGCTATCGCGTATTCCGTGAAAAAATACGTCCATTCGTTCGAACGCACTTTTTCACGGACAACGCGGAAAAAAATGCGTTTGTCTGACCCTAGCCTGACAGGTGAGTAATATGGAATGGGGCTTTGCATTTCCTGTCCCTTGGAGGAAGGGGTCAAGTCCTAAAAAATAAGAAACTCGCCAAGATTTCTGCCCCACCCCCCAAGTAACCATTGATGTCCCTCACTTAACCCCTTCACGACAGGCGGGTGTCACCCATCAGGGGTAGGTTAACGCTGGCAAGGTGTACAGGTACGCCTTGCCGACAGGTGCCACGCGAACCGTTGATTTCAGCCCACCTCACAGCCGATGCACATCATTGGCTGCAGGGGGACATTCTGGGCTCTATTAACTTCTTTGCGCAAAAGCGCACGAGCAGCGCTATTTTTTTGCGCGCAGCGTTAACCGTTAACGCGCATAAATTATCGCTGGTATTACAAACCGAGCGCATTTTTTCATCCGTCAAAAAATAACACGCGTTAAGGCTAGGGTCAGAGTGGGGCAGTCGGAACGCGCGTGCAGACGCACTAAATCACGGCGGCAGTAGCAGCACATAACGGCCAATGACGGCCAATATACGCAGTACGTGCGTACGAAAGTGCGCCGACACCACGCAACCAGCAAATGAACGCATTTTTCTCAGAACGTGAAACCGCTGCTACTGACGTACAGAGTGCGCTGCGGCCGCATGGCAGCGTGTGTGCGTGATTAGGAGACGTCAGACGCTGCTAGTGTGCGGCCTACATAACGTTCAAACAGCCGGATTTCCCTAGACTTCTTTTTACCCCACCGTCATGAAATACGTCCAGAATTGCGCATCGTCTGACCACTTAAGCGTATTCCGTGAAAAAATGCGTGCGCACGCATCGACGTACATTTTGACGGTGGCCGCAGAAAATGCGCTCATCTGTCCCTAGCCTAAAAAGATGCATAAAAACGTGCGCACATTAACGCTGCGCGCAGAAATCGGTGTGCGGACTGTTTTTTCATGCGATTCAGACAATCAGAATTAAGAACCACAATTGTCTCCCGTTAAGTTTTTGCGCCTGCCAAAGTCAATCTGCGCATATATGCTGCAGCAATAATAAAAACACGCACAACCTTTCAATTTTATTGTTTGGGTATGTGTAGAATGTGTAACTATACTTTGCTGTATTTTTTTTTTTTGGGCTGGTGTATTTGGGTTCGGCCAGGACGTTCGGATTTGCCGACTTACCACCAGCTTTTCAAAGATGTTAAAATTATGCGTGCAAACGTTGTCCGTTAAATTTTGTGCATAGATTGTAATACCATTCGCGTACCAGCACACAAACGCATTTGCGCTCACAGTGTTAAGTATAGGACGTGCAACGTACATTACGCTCACAAAGGGTTCGCGCAGGTTCACCAGCAGTAGACGTTAACGCACATTTTTTGCGCGGACATTGTAATACGATGTTCTGTGCAAAGGGTTTTTCCCCTCGCGTTAATGCGTTTTTGCGAACGCGTTAACATTTGCGCGAAGAAGTTTATAGAGCCCTCTGAGTTCTGGCCGTCTCTCTGCAGCCAACCGCGCGTGGCCCATGCCAGCTGCGGGGAGGGGCCGAGGTGGCCCATTGAAGGCAGCGGGGCATACATGTACACCCTGCATCTTCAAAGCCCTCCCGCCGCGAGGACGGCATAGCACTTCCCGTGGCGACAAGGAGTTAACGCTACACCCCCACTCAAGTCTGATATTAATGTATTAATGCTATAGTTTTAGGGAAAATGTACAATAAAATATATTTATTGTGACTTTACAAGGAAACATATGATTGAACACCTAAATAAAAACTTGTGGGATCAATGGGAACTCTGTTCCGGCTGCAAAACTAGTGGAGGAGCTGTGTTCCTATGAGTACCTCCTAAACACGACTCCTGTATAAATGTTTTTTTTATCGCAGGGAATGTGCCCAGTCACACCCTTATGTTAGGTGAAGAGTAGGGATGAGCTGTTCGGTTCGATCAGTTCGAAGTTCGACTCGAACATTGGGAGTTCGAAAGTTCGCGAACTTCGAATTTTTTGCGTGTTCGAGTTCGAAAAAAATAAATTTGAAAAAGTATAAAAAATGCTTTAAAATTATTAAAAAATCTAGAATAAAGAGACTCTTTACTGCAGAATATTATAAGCAATGGTTTATTAGATATTGAATTAAAAAACTACCTAATGTCTAGGTGCAAAGATTCTCACCTTTAAATGACCTGTGCTCTCAAACGGCGTAAATAACAGGTGTTTAATTAGTGTTTGGAAATAACATGTGCTTCTAATAATTAGTCTGGTCTCATGAATTTGATACATATATGATACATTGCCTGCAGACTGGGTGTGGCCTGCACATGTATGAACAAACACTGTGCTTGTTCTGAATTCCAAGAAGTGTTCATTTCTGCTATGATCCTCTGATATGCTGTTTACCCCTTAAGGACCAGGGCTCTGTAAAGCCAATCATTAATGATGTAGATGTTACGTCATTTGTCATCAAGGGCTTAATAAAATCTTCATCACACTCCTTAGATTTAAACGTAATATTCCAGTATTGTATGTCATGTACCTCTCCCGAAGGGCCTATGTGAGCATACAATTATTATTGTGTTAGAAATGTCTATCATAAAGCATACAAGCTGAGTCCCTAGAGTCTTTGACTATCCATTGTCATATATACCTTGCTTTAATACATATAATACATTCCCTCATCTATCAGGATAGTAGCCAGTCCCTGTGCATTTTAACCCCTTAAGGGTGGCTAGGTGTCGTGTGTGGGTCTCTGATGGCGATGTTTCTTTAGGCTGGGGTCAGACGAGCGTAGTGTTCACGTCCGTGATTGTGCCTAAAAGTACGTCCGTGATAGCATGACAGAAAGCCCATTGGAGCCCGACACACGAAGTACGTCCGCACTGAACTGCGGATGCACAACGGCCGCGGCCCATGGACGCAAGGCAGGCAAGAACGTACATCCCCTAGAACGGCCGCACAAAGTGTGCTGCATCCGCAACGTCCGCATAGCTGTGTGTGTGAGTGATGGAACGTGGTCAGACAGACTGCATTTATACGTCCAGCATTTTTCACGGACAAAATGGTTTTGCTTTTTAATTTATTTTCCCTCCTACATCCGTCAAAATATACGTCCGTGTATAAACGGACTGTGTGGCCACTACTGTGTCTTCCGTACTGACGTATGTCCGTGTGCACGGACATACAGTACGTAGAAATCACGCTCGTCTGACCCTAGCCTTACATCCTACAAATCCGCCACTTCACGGGCAGGTTATGGGGACCTCCTAGGCACGATATTTGAAAGAATTTTTCATTTTTATTTTTAACCTTTATTTTATGGAAAACTCACTGTTCTTTTAAAAACGTCTTTTTTTAAATGTTTTGTCCTTGTTTCCTGTCCCCCAGGGCACTACCCGGACCCCAATACACCTTTTTATGGCAAATATCTTGCATATATGCCCTCTTGGAGGGCACTCTAATAATCGAACTTTTGAGTCCCATTGACTTGCATTGAGTTCGGTTCGAGTTCGAACTCGAACTTTTGAAATTGTTTGCGTTCGAATGCGAGCCGAACACGGGGTGTTCAGCTCATCCCTAGTGAAGAGATCCTATTTGACCTCCTACATTGACATTTTGGATGTTCCATATCTGGTTCATAATGAAAAGTTGGACACCCTCCTGCCCCGGTAAACATCCAGCCCGCATCCCCCATGTATGATGTGTTGTAGAAGCCTGTAAGTGATTGAAATCCCTGTCTTTATATTTGCAGCAATAATTGGGCTCTGGATAATAAAGGTTCCTCTTCTCAAATGAATCATCTGTGTCTGGTCTGGTTTGTTATATACTTCGTGTGGACGTGGGGAAGACATTTTTTATATCTTCCATACAGAGTCAGCTATCATTTTGCAATTCCAATAAATGACGCCAGCACAGAATTCAAATAATCACATCACGGATTTATTCCTTCAGTGCATAGAACAACGAAATGCTCTAAATTGATGCCTCCTGTAATGATTCGCAGAAGGACACTGAGGTCCTAAAGACCCTTGTTTCTTTCTACTGAACCATCACAAAACCACATGATCACCAAGACATGGGTCGGATTAAGATCTCTATGGGCCTGGAGCTGAATATTTTGGTGGCTTTTTTTGTAATTTAGTGAAATGAAAACATATTTTTGGATATTTAATAGTGCAGATACAGGTACTGTAGATACTCGAGTATACCGCTAGATTTTGGTGACAAAAATGTACCTTTAAAATTGGAGGGGTCGCGTTATATTCGAGACATCTGCACCGCATGTAAAAAAATAAAAAAAAAATCCCTTGCTCTGCATCCCAAGTCTCCCGGAAGTTCTGGTAGTCACGCTGAAGGGAATTTGGGGCTCCCTGATGCTTGTAAACACTTCAGTAACTCCCAGATTTGAGAGATTTGGGATCCAACACGGCCAGAGGGCACGCTCGATTTAAGCCAATCATTCACCTCAGCCGGCCATCTAACCACTACTAAAGAAGACGAGTGGCCGACGGCTTCATACTTACAGGGTTATCCAAAGAGATCCGAATTGCTTGAGAAAGGTAACCGAATGCTGAAAATCAGCGTTCGGTTACCTTTCCTGGCCATTCGGCTATCCAGAGAGCAGGCAATTCGCCAAATCCTGGCGAATTGCCTGAACATACGGTGCCTGTTCGGTGCCTGTTCGAGGGCAGTGAAATCCCCATGAAAATGCACTGCTTCGGCTATTCAGAGAACACAAACCAGCAGTGAAAGGTTCCCCTAATGTCCTGCCATTCGGTGGTTTCATTCGGCAAATTTATTCAGGAGAATCCCATAGGCTTCAATGTTAAAAATATTCCCGTTTTAATTCAATATCTAATAAACCGTTCATTATAAAATTCTGCAGCAAAAAGTCTCTTTATTTATAGATTTTTTAGGATACTTTAAGCATTTTTCAGATTTTTTTTATTTTTTTAAAAAGTCCGATTTTTTTTTTTTTTTTTTCCAATTTACTTATTTTTTTCTGTAACAGCCCTCTTTATTATCATTCCCTGGACCTCCTGTGAAAATTTCAGACATTTTCGCTCAGTAGTTTCTTTGCAAACAGCGTTTCATTTTCCCAGATTCATACAAATGTTTTTCTAATTTATTCACTGCCTCCTCTACGTCACAGCTGCTTCGGCTCTGTGTGATTCGGCTCCTTTTCGGCTCCTGTTCGGCTCCTGTTCGGCTTTTTCGAAGGTTAATCCAGATGTTTTTGCTTGTTTTCAGCGTGCATTCGGTTAGTTTTCGTCAGGTTTTCGGCAGCTTTTCCCTGCAATTCGGGGACCCTGTGCTGTTTGCTGAATACACCGCAGGGTCACCGAAATGCAATCGGCAAAAGGAACCGAATTGAAGAGAACGAAAAGTCACCGAACGTGCGGTGACTTTTCGAATCTCTTTGGATAACCCTGTATGTAACAACTGCAATCATTCTAGTGCAGAGCACCCTGGCCTGAGGGGGAGCCTGACTGTATTAAGAGAACCTGGATAGATTTTAATTGTTTACCTAGTATAGTAAAATTTTGTTCCTCGCGCTGTATTCGAGTCTTGAGTATTCTCTAAATTTTCATAGTAAATCTCTATCCATCGCGTTATATTTGGGTTGCGCTATACTCGAGTATCTACGGTATATCTAACCAGGCAGATACTGTGTGATTATATTTTCATTCAGATTTCAATCATTTAAAGAGCGTAAAAAAATGTTTTCCTCATTTTATCATCCAAACCTTTGTGGTTATACTGTATATTCTATAGGGCATTCTTGTGAAAAAAAAATTGAAATGGGAACTTGTTACTGCATTTTTCTGAGAAAATATACAATTTTAACCCTTTCGCTGCTGAGGCTTTTCCCGCCCCTGTGCTGAGGTCATTTTTACCTGTTTTGCGCATCATGTTTAAACGTGTTTTGAAGGCTTATTTTAGTATATGACCCAGACATATTATATATCGTTCTTTCCGTCAGACTCGGTAGATTCATAATATGTCATTATTATATGTATACGTTATGTCATGTCTGTATATTATAACAAAAAATGCAATAAAATATGTATTTTCAATAATTTACAATGTGTAAAGTGTTTTTTTTCACATTTTAACATGCGAGCAATTGCGGTTATATTTTGTATGGGGTGCGCTTGTTAAAAAAATTAGAGATGGGGTCTCGTTACATTTTTTTTTTTGGGGAAAATTACACTATTTTTTAACAAACGCACCGCATACAAAAATCGTTAGTGCAGCATCATTGTTCACATTATAATTGAAATGGGAACAATATTGCTACACTAACAAACCAAAAAAAATAAAAAAAAGTGTTTATTTTTTTTTTTTTTATTTTTCATTTTTTTTTTTTTTGCAACTTTTTTCACTGTAGTGTTTGGTATCGTTGGAACGGCCATGCTCTGGCCGATCCAACCATACCAAAATTTAACCCCTAACTGCCACGGATCGGGAGATAGGGAGTTCATTGGAACTCCCTATCTCCACCGTTGGTGGCAGTTAAGGGTTAACTCTAGCAGGGTTATCCAAAGAGATTCGAATTGCTTGAGAAAGGTAACCGAACGCTGAAAATCAGGGTACGGTTACCTTTCCTGGCCATTCGGCTATCCAGAGAGCAGGCAATTCGCCAAATCCTGTCGAATTGCCTGCACATACGGTGCCTGTTCGGTCCCTGTTCGAGGGCAGTGAAATCCCCATCAAAAAGCACTGCTTCGGCTATTCAGAGAACACAAACCAGCAGTGAAAGGTCCCCTAATGCCTGCCATTCGGTGGTTTAATTCGGCAAATTTATTCAGGAGAATCCCATAGGCTTCAATGTTAAAAATATTCCCGTTTTAATTCAATATCTAATAAACCGTTCATTATAAAATTCTGCAGCAAAAAGTCTTGAAGCAGCCATCTGGGTGTAATTCGGGTTAGGAGATTGTGACTCGGTGGTAGACAAAGGAGACGGAGGCCTTCTTAAGCAGGAAAAGCATTTATTCCGGTACCGAGCCTTGAGTCAGGTCTAGCCCAAAAAGACTCAAGTCCCGAGCCAACAGAGAGACAAAGAATTTATACATGGCTTGTAAAAAAATGCACACCTTATTCCCCTCCCCAGGTTACCCTCCCACTTATCATATCAACCTTCATTATACATATTGGACTTTATTCATCATTTTGCAAGTCAGCAAGATTCATCTCAAAAGCACGACCCTTGAGCCCACCGCAGACACTCTAAATTCTCTGTCTAGTCAATAAGGTTGTAAAACGGAATCATTCTTCAAAACAAAACATGGCAAGCTATGGGTTTTACGCATTCCTTCTGCTTTCTCGATATATTAAGCAACTTTTATGGCTTAGGGTTAAAAGACCTGGGGGGGAAGAGATAATTCTTCAGTCAGCAAAAATCAGGTTTAAGACAAGATATTAGAGGCTATACTTAGTTTTATACAGTTCTATTTTCTATCTAAAATGGTGGACAGGGAACAGAGAGGCTGACGCTAGGGGTTATTCCCAGGTAGCGCTCTTTCATTCCCCCCTTTGGCAGAGAGTCACAAAGTGATCTCTCTTAGTCAACTTACTCTAATCATTAAAGATTATAATCAGTAGGGGTTGCCTGGCTCATTGGATGGTAATCTGAAGTGTCCCCCAGGGGCCTATCTTCTGGCTTCAGGAATTTACGGCAGATTGGCCACAGACACATGGCTAACTTGTAGGTTAGTGCACAGATAAGAATTAGTATACCAATGAGGATCAGGGACCCTACCCTGGAAATAGCACCTAGGATTGCGCCAAACCATGACCCAAATGTACCCCAGATGGGACACTTTCTCTTCTTGGTGCTTGAGAATTACATCAAAATATTCAGGTACATCATCAGTAGCTGTGCGGAGATAAGTACAACATTCATATTGTATCGTCATTTCACACATTCCATTTAATACAGCCTGTATCTGTTCAATAGCTATTTTCTGATATAACTTTAATTTACGAATTTATCGGAGCTCCGCATTCAACAGTTGGATGTCAGCAATAGTAATATTCACAATTTCATCCTTTAGTACAACATATTAAGTCTTCATCATTTCAATGCCGCATCCTGTGAAGGAAGGAAACCAAGACCAGGCCATATCATCTTTGGAAAACAGTTCTCGTTTAGCAAAATTTAAGGAATAACGTGGTTGTGGTGTCCCTAGGTCCAGGGTATCACCTTGGATCCGCTGAAGGGGGACTACCCAGGCCAGGTAACACCACGTCTTTATATCAGTATTTATCCACATGTGACATAAGTTTCCGCAACAAACCATTACTTGGAGACTATTTCCCAATGCCCTTGGATCAGATACATCTAGTGTTGCATTAAACAAGGATTCTTTACACATTGAACTAGATGGGGCCTGATTTTTCTTTAGTTTAAAACACCATAAAGGGAAGTAAGCCCAATTATTGATCTGAATAGTGTGGTTTGTTTTTGGCATAATTAAGCTCTTAGTCAGTTTAAGAACACTAGGGACCACTACACCTTTATTCATAGGGAAGTCAGACAAGTTAAGGGGTACCGCTAAGGTGGGAATAACTGATGACCCTTGGTTCAATTTGTTACACACCCCACAGGATTCATATCCTGACTTCTTTGCATACTGTCATGCCTCACCTCCATAGGCGGCGTGGCGTCATGGCGACCGTCGGCGTCTCCACACGATGGGGGAGGTCGGGTATTGGGGTCCCATACCGCTGGTCGCGATGCCCTCTCGGTGCGGCGTTCGGACTCCCCCGCTGGCCTCCATCCCTTTCCCTGTCGGCCTCCCGCGTGGTTTTCGGCGTCGCTTGCGGGCGGCGTGGGTGCGGTTCCTCGCCGTGCACGCGTGGAAGGATCCTTGGGTCTCCTGGGCGTGTGCGGGGGGCGGCGCCCTCCGGCTCGCCTGCGGGGGCGTGATCCTCGCGAGTTCCGGACAGGACCTGGGGAAAACCCGGCAAACAGGAGGGCAGGGGAGGAGTCACCACACAGGAGAGGCTGAGCTCGTTACCCATACCTCATAAAAACCCAAAAGGTCAAGGAGAGAGTGCTCAGTCGTCAACTCCCCGTTGATACCTAAGTTCCCTGATATATTTGTCCCCAAATTCTTAACTACTATACCGAACCTTTGGCTCCTATTTTTGACCACGTCTTTCGGACATCCCCTGGTACCGCGCTTTGACCCTATTGATCTCCCCGGTTTTCCGACATTTTGCTTCCCACTCTCGTTGATGAACATTCTCTGCCTGGACCGACCACTGTGCCTGATTTCGACCATCCTTCTTCTATACTTCCCTTGTCCACGAACCGCATACCGGACTCCAAAAAAAGAAACTCGCATTCCGAATAAAAACATGACACATACGCATACGTGACTTAATAAGCAGTTTATCCTCTGGTCTTGTCAATTCTCGTTTCCGTCGGTCCTGGTGCTGGTGGGACAGT
>RXON01001870.1:15000-18015 GCA_009667805.1 Leptobrachium leishanense | reverse complement strand
CAGACCTATATATAGATACAGATAGATAGAGATAGATAGATAGATACAGATAGATAGATACGGATACAGTCAGGTCCATAAATATTGGACATGGACACAATTGTAACATCTTTGGCTCTATACACCACCACAATGGAGTTGGATGAAAACAAACACAATGTGCTTTAACTGCAGACTGTCAGCTTTATTTGAGGGTATGTACATCCAACTCAGGTGAACGGTGTAGGACTTACAGCAGTTTGCAGATGTGCCTCCACTTGTTAAGGGACCAAAGGTAATGGGACAATTGGCTTCTCAGCTGTTCAATGCCAGGTGTGTGTATTCCGTCATTACCCCAATTACACTGTGCAGATAAAAAGGCCCAGAGTTCATTTCAAGTGTGCTATTTGATTTGGGAATCTGTTGCTGTCAACTCTCAAGATGAGATCCAAAGAGCTGTCACTATCAGTGAAGCAAGCATCATTAGGCTGAAGAAACAAAACAAACCCATCAGAGAGATAGCAAGAAACATTAGGCGTGGCCAAAACAACTGTTTGGAACATCTCAAAAAGAAGGAACGCACCGGTGAGCTCAGCAACACCAAAAGACCCGGAGACCACGGAAAAACAACTGTGGTGGATGACCGAAGAATTCTTTCCCTGGTGAAGAAAACACCCTTCACAACAGTTGGCCAGATCAAGACACTCTCCAGGAGGTCGATGTATGTGTGTCAAAGTCACAATCAAGAGGACTTCACCAGAGTGAATACAGAGGGTTCACCACAAGATGTAAACCATTGGTGAGCCTCAAAAACAGGAAGGCCAGATTAGAGTTTGCCAAACAACACCTAACAAAGCTTCACAGTTCTGGAACAAGATCCTATGGACAGATGAAGACCAAGATCAACTTGTACCAGAGTGATGGGAAGAGAAGAGTATGGAGAAGGAAAGGAACTGCTCATGATCCTAAGCATACCACCTCATCAGTGAAGCATGGTGGTGGTAGTGTCATGGCGTGGGCATGTATGCTGCCAATGGAACTGCTTTCTCTGTATTTATTGATGATGTGACGCTGACAAAAGCAGCAGGATGAATTTGAAGTGTTCGGGCATATTATCTGCTCACATTCAGCCAAATGCTGCAGAACTCATTGGACGGCGCTTCACAGTGCAGATGGACATGACCCAAGCATACTGCAAAAGCAACCAAAGAGTTTTTGAAGGGACAGAAGTGGAATGTTATGCAAGGGCCAAGTCAATCACCTGACCTGAATCCCATTGAGCATGCATTCTCTTGCTGAAGACAAAACTGAAGGGGAAAATGCCCCAAGAACCAAGGAACTGAAGACAGTTGCAGTAGAGGCCTGGCAGAGCATCACCAGGGATGAAACCCAGCGTCTGGTGATGTCTATGCGTTCCAGACTTCAGGCTGTGATTGACTGCAAGGATTTGCAACCAAGTATTAAGAAGGGAAAGTTGATTTATGATTATTATTCTGTCCCATTACCTTTGGTCTCTTTAACAAGTGCAGGGACATCTGCAAACTGCTGTAAGTCCTACACCGTTACCTGGTTGGATGTACATACCCTCAAATTAAAGCTGACAGTCTGCAGTTAAAGCACATTGTGTTGTTTCATTCCAACTCCATTGTGGTGGTGTATAGAGCAAGATGTTACAATGTGTCCATGTCCAATATTTCTGGACCTGACTGTAGATACAGATAGATATAGATGAGATAGATAGATACGGATAGATAGATAGATAGATAGATACGGATAGATAGATGATAGATACAGATAGATAGTAGATATGGATAGATACACCGATAGATAGAATAGATATACAGATAGATAATAGATACAGATAGATAGATAGATAGATACAATAGATAGATAGTACAGAATAGCTAGATATAGATAGATAGATACAGATAGATAGATAGATACAGATAGATAGATAGATACTAGATAGATGATAGATACAGATAAGATAGATAGAGATAGATACAGATAGATAGATGATAGATACAGATAGATAGATAGATAGATACAGATAGATAGATACAGATATGTAGATAGATAGATACAGAGATACAGATAAGATATAGATAGATACAGAGATACAGATATAGATTACAGATAGATCAGATACAGATAGATACAGATAGAGATAGATACAGATAGATAGATACAGAATAGATACAGATAGATAGATAGTACAGATAGATACAGATAGATACAGATAGATAGATAAGATAGATAGATACAGATAGATAGATAGATACAGATAGATAGATACAGATAGATAGATAGATAGATAGATTAGATAGATAGATAGATACAGATAGATACAGATATAGATAGATAGATACAGATAGTAGATACAGATAGATAGATACAGATAGATAGAACAGATAGATAGAGATACAGATAGATAGATACGAGATAGATAGATAGAGTAGATAGAGTAGATAGATACAGTAGATACGATACAGATAGATAGATACAGATAGATAGATACAGATAGATAGATAGATAGATACAGATAGATAGATAGATACAGATAGATAGATACAGATAGATAGATACAGATAGATAGATACAGATAGATAGATAGATACAGATAGATACAGTAGATACAGATAGATACAGATATAGATACAGATAGATAGAGATAGATAGATAGATAGCAGATAGAGTAGATACAGATAGATAGATAGATACAAATAGATAGAGATAGATAGATACAGATAGATAGATAGATAGATATAATAGAAGATAGATAATGTAGATAGATAGATACAGATAGATACAGATAGATAGAATAGATACAGATAGATACAGATAGATAGATACAGATAGATAGATAGATAGATAGATAGATACAGATAGATAGAGATAGATAGATACAGATAGATAGATAGATACAGATAGATAGATACAGATAGATAGATACAGATAGATACATAGATACAGATAGATAGATACAGATAGATAGATACAGATAGATAGATACAGATAGATAGATATAGATAGATA